>APFE030687904.1:0-11194 GCA_000404065.3 Pinus taeda
CCAAAGGGTGTTAGGGCCCTTATGAAGAAAAAAGAGGATGACATTGCTGCACTGAGAAAGCAGGCAAAATTGCATCCAACCATTCACCCTCAAACAACAGAACTTGCACAAGAAAAGCAAGTGGATGATGCCATGGATCTACTTCTAATGATGAATCAAAGAATATTGCAAATGGAAGGAGAATTGGAAAAAGCATGGCAAGGAAGACAGGGAGAATCAACCTCCCAGCCCCCTCAAACTTCTATAACCCTTGGCCCTGCCCCTCCTTCACAAGCAGCAACAACCCCTCCTGCCATTCCAGCACCAAACACAGCTACATCAGCAACAGGAGCAACAGCAGAAGCAACAGCAGCAGCAGAGTCCAGCATGAGTATGGAGGACTTGATGAAAGCTCTCAAAGAGCTTGAAACTCAAGTGGCAGAAATAAACAAAGCCAAGGATAGACTGGCCAAGCTAGAGGCCAGCTATGATAAGTTCAAGATGACAGTGGCAGAAAAGCAAAGAGAAATAAAGGCCTTGGAGGCAAAAATAAAAACTTTGGAAAAGGAATTGCTTCTAGGCAAGACCTTAGTTGAAATAAAGAAGATAATTTGGGCCAAAATTGGCCAATCAATACATGACCAATGGAGGTCAATCCAGGCCATACATGAGCAGGTTGAACTAATAAGCATGGCTCATGTTGAAATACAAAGAGCCAGAACAACACTAGGAATCATGCCTAAGCAAGCCAATAAAATGATACATTTCCTCAATAACCACACTAGGGAGGAATTGGCAGCTCTAGAGATAAACAGCAGAACAGACACCATCCTGACAGCTAAGAAAGTGCTAACTTTGAGGAACTTCACTCAAACTCTGGAAAGAAAATGTCAGGAAATGAAGGCAGAAATTGATGAATTCAGAGCAAAAATGACAATGTTATAGGATAAAGGACTACCAAGCCTAGTGACTGGCACAGGACAGCTACTATCATATAATCAGTATATCACAAGGATCAACAATTATGTTGAAAATCAAATAACAGCATCCAGCAGCTCCACAGAAGAAACAGGGCCTCCCTCTGGGCAGTCTCTGTATGACAAACTGGAAAATCTATTTTTTATTGAGCATGAGATAAAACATCTGTTTGAAGTGCCTCCAAACTTCTACAGATATACAGAAGTAGATGAAACCCTGGTGAAGATAAGGAGACATCAGCTACCTCCAGCTGATTGGTGGCGAGCAATGTTGGAAATTCTGCCCAGGTGATGCCACTATTTTATTTCTTTTTTGTGAAAAATCAAAGCTCAGTCACAGTACAGGTCAGCAGATAGATCAACACGCAGGTATCACAGGAAGCATCCATACAGTGACTCACCAAAGCACCTAGAGAGTAGGCTCAACTAACGCAGAATTAAAGGCACAACTACAACCAACTTTTCTGAGCCGTAAAGTCAAAAGTTGTCTGACAGAAGGATAGCTGCCATCTCAACATTAAATGTTGTAGTTATTTCCTTCATTTACTTTTTGTAAGAGAGTTGGTGGTGCAATTTATTGCACAATAACTCACTATTGAGAAATTTTGTATCCCATTTTGTATATATATCCCCTCAAAGAACGTATTGAGGGTCGGTTGTAGTGAAACTCTTTCTGAAGAGCTCTATTGTATACTTGAGACATTTGATCTAATACAAATTGCTGGTGGAGTTCCTGATTTCTATACTATCTAAAGGTGGAGATGAGTAGCCCTGTTGTGTTGCAGAATTCCTGTGTCATTTGCTGGAACAATAAGTTATTCTTAACTGTGTATGTGTTTTCTGTGTATTCCATAATTCATATGTTTTCATGATCATAGTAAATAGAGAAAAAGAATAGCCTAGGATTTGTTTGAACACCCTAAGCTCAATCTCTATTTCTAAATATTTTTTCCTCTGGATTAGCCATGGATATGAATTCTTAATTGCTCATGTCTAAACTAATTCTATCATTGTGAATATTGTTTAAGAATTCTTAACTTCTCTTAAGCAATACTTTCATTTTTCGTTTGTTAGCATAGTGAAAGATTCTTAGTTGCCTTTCACTCACTAATTCCATAATTTCATCACAAAATTTGATAAATTGTTCCACATATGCCTATCTAGCTTTGCAGCAATACTCTCTCTTCATAAACATTCTTCAGCAGCACTCTACCTGAACTCCATTTTCCAATGGACCAAACTGTTCTATAATCTATACCTCAGCTCTATTTGAATTCACCAACCCACCAAACTCAAACAAAATAGTACACCATAACTAGCCTAAAATCATCCACCAAACAAAGCTAAATTATAAAGAGAGAGCCCTCTCTGGTTACAGGTAGGCTAGGACCTGTAGCTAAAAGATTGGTCAGTGGTTACCTCGGTTGTATTCCCTTTAGGAAGTAGGGAACAACCTGAGTGTTAACAGGTTCTCATACTTATTTGAGATTCTCCATGAAGCATTGATTCCTCAACACATTAACTCCCATTCCATCCATTAGCCCATATATATATTGTTCATTCATATATAAGGAGAAACATAATGAGATCCATACATAGTTTCTGTCATAAAACATATATAACTAGCATAATAGTAGTATAAATACTTATGAAAGTATAGATATATAACACATATAATCCATAAAAATTCTCATATAAATACAAGGATAAATAAGCATTCTTTAATGATGCAAAATCCAAACCCAAGATGGGACTTCCATGTTCCACTCGACCATAGAATGGCTGAGCCAAATCTCTCTTCAGCCATTCACCCCCATGCCATATTACAGCCATGAATATGGGATCTCATAGAAGACCTAAATCCAAAAACATCTAGGGATTCCAAAGGCCAACCACCTCAACCCATCAAATAGTGATTCCACCTCACGATCTACATCACAAAACCATCATCAGATTTGTCTCTATCCCAGCCATTGAGAGATCCATAGCATTTGTTCCAACCAATGCTCCAGGATTAGTAACTCGACCCACAACTATCGTCGGGCTCCATAGTGTTTGTCCAACCAAGGCTCCAGGACTAGTAACTCAACCCACCAAGCGGTCTATAGCATATTTCCAACCAAGGCTATAGGACTAGTAAGTCAACCCAAGTTGTCATAGGTCTCTTGAGCATTTGTCCAACCAAGGCTCCAGGAAATAGTAACTCTACCCAAGCTAAGGCAACATGAGAACCAACCAAAAACTCAACAATGATATAAACCCATAATCACCATGGTTATCTAGGAAATGGCAAGGCTAGGCAATCCACTGTCATTCCCATCCATCCTCCATATTGATTATAGATCACAACCAACAAACCACATGCATACGCCATGCATGCCAAAACTAGTGAAGGAAACATACATGCAACTTTGTACCTGCAAGAGAATATGATGTAGATGTTGATATCGATGGCTTCTTGTGCTTTCTTGCTCTTTCTTTTCCCTCTTGCTCCAAGAATCCAAGTATGACACACCCTCCAAGAGTGCTCCAAGAAAACTCTAAGTCTCCAAGGATATTAGAGAGAGAGAATAGAAGAGAGCTCCACTGAAACATGTCAAAAGCTTAGACTGACCAAGCCTAAGCCAAGAGCTTACATTGACTAAGCACTTTCCAACTGATCCTCAAAAGTTTTTATTAATGAGGCCTCTATTTTCTTCATTTTCCATTATTTTCCTTCAATTTCATCCTCACATGAAACCTATGACCTTTCACCTTCCTTTTCTCCTAATTTCCATTATTTTCATATATAAAATGAAAATTAATTCCTTATTCCTTTCCAAAGCCTTAGCCATTTCCTTTGCCAATTTTCTAAGCCATAATAAATTGAATCAACACCCACTAGGATGTTCCCCCCACCATTCAACTTAGAATACATGTCCCATCATTTGTCGTATTTATATATTTTTACATGGAATTTTCACTAGGGCTATTATGGAACCCTCCCCCTTGGGGAAACACCATCCTTGGTGTTCAATGACACCTATAACAAATAGGACTGCTATAAACAAAACTTACTGCCCATGGATCTTTATAACACACCTCGTTGCAGTATTGAAAATAATGACCATTGCTAAAACATGACAAACATACCATTTACTGGAGCTTTATAACAAAGATCATTATGGTATTTACAATAACAACATATACACATATGCACATATTTTAAAACAACAAATAATCATATTGTCTATGGAGCTTTATAAATCTAGCTCGATACAGTATTTACAATAATACACACATATACACATGCACACTTTCCCAACCAACAAATAAAAGTATATGATGCCCGCATCTACAACAAGGGAATCCAAAGGCTCACACCTCCACCCTCAAGGTAATACTAGGATTCACCTCCTTCCCAGTAAGTTTAGAATCCATTGCAAAGTCAACTCTGCATCCAATGTCCAGTGCTATAATCCTACGCCACTTGTCCTCTCAGTGAACAATTACCGACTCATTATTCCAAGGTGCACTCCCAATGTGCATCTGACTCCATATGGCAATGATATTGACCAAAGAAAATCCATTTGTGACCTTCCCTGCTCTGCTATATAGTCCCTCGAGAAATCTAGTCATCCCCTTCAGTGCAATCACTCACCTTCCAAGTTCTACTAGCACCCCCATCTCGGGAAGTCCATCCATTAGCAAGGATTCCTCACATCAAAAGATACAAAACCAAGACATATACATACCTCAAACCATCATATCAACCATAGCATGCTCATGGAAATCAATGGATACTATTGGGTACTAGTGTCCCACAATGGCCCTATTCCTGAATTTATTTACCATCATACTATTGTATCTTCCAATTTCTTTCACTGTTGCTACTATATCTTGTAGTTTATTTCGACCAATCAAGTGGGAATGTTCATGCATTCCTGTTCCAAGAACATAATTTCCATTATATTGAAAATAAATTGAAATAACTTCAAACCATACCCCATTAGTGGCTCATCAATAACGTACACTTGCAATCCTGTTTACTTCAAGTCACAACAAGTCAAACTAAGATCTTTTATCAAATCATTATGTATAAACATATCACATTAGGTTAGCTCAAAACACAACCATCATAGATAAACATCATAAATCACATACCATAAACCAGAATCATAGATCACATGTAATCATCATAGAATAGAATCATAAATCATAGGCATAATAAAATGTAAATAAAATATTGATACTTATCCTTTAATCAATCCTTGGCTTCCACCTTTTTCCTTATTCCGTATGCACTCTAGATTAATTTTTGCGCCCGAAAAACACCTAGTGCCTTCTCCTCAACCATGTGCACACACACATAGTGTACATCCCACAAAAGAAACCACACGTGGAATACCACACCATGCAATACATCCATCTACACCTGACATACAACACATACACCTACACCAGTGTACAACACAACACAATGCATACGCCTACACCCTGTGTACAACACAACACAACATGTATACGTACACAATGTACATCATAAGACATTCATCCGCACACAATGTTTTACACCAAAAATGCATATACATACACCCTAGATACAAAAAAACTCATACATCTATACTCGATGTACAACACCACACAATACATGTACCTACACCTGGTCTACAACACAACAAAATACGTGTACTACACAAAGTAAAATACAATAAGTACACATGTCATGATACCACAACTAAATACACACACATGGTACTGCATGTACACAACACAACATCTACAACATGCACACAATACCACATGTACACCAATACCATATGTACAACATGTACACAGTACCATCTATACAAAGCACCACCTGCACAACATGTGCTCAGCATGAAATGTACACAGAACCTCCTGCTTAATGTGTACACAACACTAGATGTACATCGTACCACTTGTACAACGTGTGCACAATATCACATGTACATAGTACCACATGCACGACATGTACACGACACCACATGTACGCAGAACCACATGCATGACATGTACACAACACCACCTACACACAATGCCACTTGTACCACATGTACATGGAACCACATGCTCACAACACGACTTGTACAACCATGCACACAACACCATATGTACAGAGCACCATATGTACAACATGCACACAATGCCATATGTATATAGCACTACATATACAACGTATACATAACATCATACACAACACTGCATATCCAACATGTGCACAACACCATATGCAGATGACATGGCATATCCATTGTGTACATAGCACCATTTATACTCAACACTGCATATTCAACATTCACACAACACTATCTATACCACCCTATACATAACATTTCATAAACAACAAGTACACACACTATTTATACACAACATCGAATGTGCACAACATGACAGATGAAACATGTACAACATATACAACATTTGCACAACAATAGTACCACACATCCAAACCAAACAGTCTGTACCAGGTAATCTTGCTTCTAGTGTTTGTCTTCCATCCATGATTATCCTAGCATGCCACGGACCACACGACTTTCATTCTGGTGATGCATCCGTTGGTATAAGTTGTCCATAACATAGATATAATATAACCACATAATATCAACTCATAACCACATGATACTAACCTCATAGATGTGTCAGGCTACTCTTCCCACTTGATTCCTCATGAACCAGGAATCTCTTCATGCCATTCACCTGCGTAAGCAATCATTCCTCGACAAGAAGGATTCCTAACGATGCTCTCAAATAGTGACATACATACATACATACATGCATGCATACGTACATACATCCATAGATATATATATACATATATATAAACATCAACATAAAACAACCATGATCTTGTCCAACAATGACATACATACATCTATACATATAAACATCAGCATAATCGTGATTACAAAATAATTACCAAATATCATAAGGTCAAGGTTAAGACAATTCCCTTTATGCATGCAACATCGAGAACAATGGTTCCCACCATAGCCAAGGAATTTGACACCTCAAATCCATTTACTTTACCTTTTCTGGTTACCTTTCTCATGTTTGTGGCTACCACTGTCCATTTACCACAATGGACCCAACCAGTCCAACTGACTATCATAGTATTACCTTCTGTTGCACTTCATGCACGGAGCTTCATCTGAATCTTACATTACCTTTTGGGTACCACACAGATATCCCTAATCTCGATTAGCTTTCCTCTTTCTCAACCAATTCCCAAGACTCAAAACTTAAAATGCAAGCACAAGAAATAAACAAGAAGAAAACCATGAAAACCAATAACAACACGACTCCGTGGTATGCCCATACACTAGACATAAACAAAGTTGCCAATGAAGCACAACAAATCATGAAATACCAAAAGCACAAGACTGAGAACAAACCCCATGACTCAATCCCCATGGTCCCCGTTGCTACCAAGGAAAGATCAACCCCAACCTTCTTCAATATTTCATGGTAGTCTCTTTGCCATGCAATCGCCTGCATCATACTTCCATAAACACATCAGTGTCAGTGCATAAATATATATAACAATACACAAGCTACCTTACCTTATTGTGCCAAGCACTTTGCTTGCAAATCAACACATCCATGCCATCTCTCAAGGGACTCCAATTCCTTTAACAAATCCACATGTAACTAGAGACTAGCTAATATACTTGTCAATTACATTTTCATGAATATAAAATATATCCTCATAATGTCAGACAAATCAAGGTTATGTAGACTTCCTATATGCAAAGCACTCATTCCTTTAGAACTAGGGTTTCCAAACATAGCCAAAGGAATTCTTGTCCAATTCCTTTCTTTTACCCTTTTTTCCTTGTTGCAATCAAGGCTTACTAGTACTATCACATCACCCAATTGTTAGTTATATAAACACATCAAGTGTTACCTTGTTACATTAATTCCAAGCATGTCTCTTGCAACTGCTCACACATGTCAACCACATGTTCCAAATATCAAGACAATCATATCTATCAATTTGAAATCAACCTTTACCAAGACTAACAATCATGTCATAATCCATAGTCAACTCATAATAATTAGACATAATGCTACAAATGTCAACTACATTGAAGTACATATCAACTGTCTCAACACATATGTGTTAATACAATCATCTTGAAACAAGATCATTTTAACACATACTCATATTATGAAATTCATCAAACATTCAACCAACTTGAAAACATAACATGTTAAATAAATCAACTAGACGACATAATAGACACCAAACACTCAAATTCCAAATATATGGCATATTAATCAAACATTCAAGTGCCAAATATATGACATAAGCGAACTCATACCTTAATGTATCTCAGGAGAGGCAATCTTGTCTGCACAATCAATCCATATTAGCATGATAAAACTTCACAACATATCAACCCAAACATAATTAAGATTATGATATCCATAATAGTCACTATCTAACATGTTCACATCATAAGCTCATAAACATTTGTCATTCATGCATAGAAATCACAGATGTATAATCAATCTAGATTAGTAGAACACAATGTCATAATAAGTTGACTCATACCTGAATGTTGTAAGCCTAACCATATGCATAGGCCAATCCAGGTTAACACAATATATATAATGTTAGATCTAAGACTTTTTTGATCCATAATGTAGATATAATTCTTTTGGATTAATCACATTGTTAGGATTTGGTCGATGTTTCAAACCAACTAATGTGGTTCATCCTCACGACAAGGTGAGAAATCAATAGATCCTAGGGAATAAATAGCAAGTATGCATCACTGCCCAGAGTTAGCCATTGGAAATTAGTCGTTAGGTAATTTGTTTATTTAGTTAGAACTTAGCTAATTTCTAACTAATTCAACAAATTACCTAACAACTAATTTCTGATGGCTAACTTCGGGCAGTGATGCATCCTTTCTATGTATTTGCTCAGATCTATTGATTTCTTATGTTGTCCTGAGGATGAGCCACATTAGTTGGTTTGAAATGTTGACCAAATCTGAATGATGTGATTAATCGAAAAGACTTATATCTATAATATATATAACATCAAGATATTAATTCTATAACCCTAATCAAGTTACTAACATATAAAAAACACAAGTTAACCTATAACGTAATCATCAAGTTATCTAACATAATATAAATGCATACAACCACAGGTTACTATCATTTGGGACTATCTGACATATGTGCTTATGGCTATACTAATCAACTCTCATCTATCATGTATGTAACCATAACATCAAAATACATGTACATAAACCTAATGTATATAAGCCTAATGCATATAACAATCCTTAACTTACTTACTTGCATGCCCAACATGAGAACCTGTATGACAATCTGCTCTTATCCCAAAGTCTAATGATGCAACTTTATTATGGTGATCTGCATCTTCTGCTCTATCTCAGCCAACACTTTAGCATCATAATAATCAATAGCATCATGATGACTTAAATTGCATACAATGACTTCACAAGGAATGTTTGACCTACTATTCATGCATAACTATAACCAAGACCATACATGTAGAACAACTGCATATAGACGTATAACACATGACTACGAAACTATATACACATAATTGTAACTAGGGTCCAGTCATCAATGCATGACCATATCAACTACACAATCATGACCTCATTCACAACAACAACAGCCACATCATGTGCACTTGAAAAGATGTGCACATTTACATGCATAACAATGCATATACAACCATACACTCATGATGATGCATCCTAAAAACAACATCATCAACCTTCACATGGAGACATCACTACTACCATGATCAACACCATGCAAATGCAACAATCACATGCACTAGAAGCATAAGTAACACACATGCACTTAACATGAATGCATGACCAACACACAACCCATCCAGTCAAAGAGGTGAATCATGCTCTGATACCACTATGTGACATCCTCCTCCCACATCTACCCAATCAACCGGTCAGCCGGGGTAAACCTTCAATGACAGGCCACTATGATATGATTTGACCTCCTAAGTCACATTAAGGAAGTGGAACTGACACAAACACCCATATAGACATTCAACATCAGCTTTAGGACCCTAAGGAACTGTTGAGCCTCAAACCTGCACCTTCCTATACACCCTCTCATCCTTCTTTCTCCACTTACTTCATCCACCCAGTTGTTAAATAATTGCATTATAGTCTAAAAATGACTTTTTATATGGTTTTCTGACTATGCTTATGACTGTTGTTTGGTTTAGTTTTTTTGTTCATGCAGTTGCGGAAACTTGTCAGTTTCCGCAGCCAGCACAGGTTTCCGCAGCCAGCACAGGATTCCGTAGCTATTTTGTTAAAATTTGTGCTACAGGTGTCCTATGAAGAAACGAGCTACATGGGCAAGCTCCAGGTGGCGGATACATGGAACGTGTCCCTTCAAATCAGCCAAATCATCCATGGAAGGTCACGGTCAACGAAAGTCAAAGAAAAAGCCAACCAAAGAGTTCAGCGGTGGCACGTCTCTGTTTTGAGCACGTGAATGTTATGTGGCATAGTCCTCAGCTCACGAAGACACCAGCACACCTGGAGATCATTCCCGAGACCTGAATCCAATAGCTACCACTCCGAAGATTTAAGAGACATGATGACAGTTACACTAGATCTCGGCTAAAGGGATCTACGTGTCTTTAGCAACGCAATTAATAGCGTAGGAGTTTGTTAATTAGCTTTAGCATTTTGGCATTATAAATAACGCGTCGATGAACGCTGTAAAAAAGCTTTTTGGGAGATGTGAATTATGAACTGTTTGTATACGTGAATTCTGAACTGCTAGTCATCACCCCACTGCTTTTATATGTTGTTGTTTTAATACATGAGAAGACTTTTCTGAGTTCATCCGTGTGACTGCTTGTTGACTGGCTGAAGTGGCAGAGGGCCCCTGCACGTTGAAGCCTTGTAAAGTTTCCATTTAGTTTTATTATGTTTTTGTTTTTATCATTAGCTTGTACATAATATACTGTTTGATGTTTCTGTTGTTTATATTTTCACCTCTGTTTTCTTATAGATGTCAACTCATCAGTGTGTTTCTGCAGGTTTTCTTAGGCAGCCTGGGCAAATTTTCATCTTTCTGATAACTATTGGCATATGAGATCATCTTGTCCTTCCTGCTAACTTTCATTTTCTGAAGTTTAATTTCAACATTGTCCTTTCCAAGTTGTGATTTGCTTATTTATTTTTCTGCTATTTAGATATCATACT
>APFE030687907.1:4097-51673 GCA_000404065.3 Pinus taeda
TTTCCCATTCCTGTCATTGATGAATTATTGGATGAATTGCATGGATCAATTTACTTCACCAAGTTGGATATTTGTTCAGGATATCATCAAATCAAAATGAAGACTGAAGACATTCCAAAAATTTTTTTTAGAACTCATGAGGGTCATTGTGAATTTTTGGTCATGCCTTTTGGCCTTACTAATGCACCTTCTACATTTCAAGGTTTGATGAATTCCATTTTCAAACCCTTCCTTAGAAAATTTGAGTTAGTATTTTCTTATGATATACTAATCTACAACAAGTCTTGGAAGGATCATGTCCAACATGTTGACATGGTGCTGAAACTATTGGAGGAGAAACAATTATATGCAAAAATCTCCAAATGTGTCATTGGAGTACAAGAGGTGGAATATTTGGGTCATATTGTATCTCATGAAGGTGTTAAGGTAGATCCTAGAAAAAATAAAACCATTAAGGAATGGAAAATCCCCAAATCCATGAAGCATCTATGAGGATTTCTTGGGTTGACAGGGTATTATCGCAAGTTTGTTAAAAATTATGGGAGAATAGGAGCACCTCTAACAACATTATTGAAGAAAGATGCATTCTCATGGACTTCGGAAGCAACGAAGGCCTTTGAACATCTTAAAGAGGCAATGTGCCAAGCACCAGTCTTAGCTACACCGGACTTCACAAAAACCCTTATTGTGGAATGTGATGCCTTAGGAAATGGAAGTGGTGTTGTTTCAATGCAAGAACAAAGGCCCATTGCTTTCGAAAGTCATCTAATTAAAGGAAAGTATTTACACAAAGCTATCTATGAGAAGGAATGTTGGAAATACTACATGCACTTAAGAAATGGCGACCCTACCTAATGGGAAGAAACTTCAAGTAAAAAAAGATCATGATAGTCTTAAATACTTTTTAGAATAAATATTATATTCAAAAGAGCAGCAAAAATGGGTCACAAAGATGTTGGGTTATGACCTTGAAATCATCTACAAAAAAGGGAAGCAAAATTTTGTGGTAGATGCATTCTCAAGAAAGGATGAGGATGTGGAAGCATTTCTTTGCTCCATTTCTATTATCCAACCAGATTGGAAATGAAGCAAGGGATGAATGGAAGAATGATAAGGAAGTGTGGGCACTCATTCAAAAGATACAACAAGATTCCAATACATCTAATACATTTAGCTGGAAAAATGATTCGTTATGGTACAAGGATCGGTTATACCTATGTAAGAATTCCCAACTCAAACAAAATATTCTTAGGGAATTACACACCTCTCCCTTAGGAGGGCACTCAGGATTTCTAAAAACCTACCACAGGGTTAAGAAGGATTTTTTTTGGGATGGCCTTAAATTGGATATTCAAAAGTTTGTGGCAGAATGTTTGGTTTGCCAACAAAAATAAAGTTGAAACAATTAAGACCCCATGACTATTACAACATTTATCCATTCCAAGCCAACGTTGGGAGGAGGTTTCAATGTATTTTGTCACAGGTTTACCCAAGTCTGAAGGAAAGAATGTTATCATGGTGGTAGTTGAAAGAATTACCAAGTATGCACACTTTTGTGCATTATCACATCCATTTAAAGCTAGTACAGTTTGTACTGCATTTATGGAAACAATTCAAAAGCTACATGGAAACCCAAAGATTATTGTAAGTGACAGAGATCCCATTTTCACTGAAATTTTTAGACATAATTATTTTCTTGTCTTGGTACTCAGTTATCTCATAGCTCATCTTATCATCCTCAATCTGATGGGAAAAATGAGATAGTAAACAAATGTTTGCAAGGATATCTTCGTTGCTTTGTATCTGATAAACCGACACAATGGGTCAAATGGTTGCCTCTGGCTGAATGGTGGTATAACACTTCCTTCCATACAGCAACAAAAATGACCCCATTTATGGCACTTTATGGATATCAACCATCATCCATCACATCATATTTAAGAGAAAATTCTAAGGTTCAAGCAGTGGAGCATCACATCGAACATCAACAACAACTCCTCCAACTCTTAAAGGATAACCTCGTGTTGGCACAAATTAGAATGAAAAAATAGGAAGATCAACATTGCAGCGAAAGAAGTTTTGATGTATGTGATTGGGTATTCCTACGGCTACAACCATATAAACAAATGTCCCTCAAGCAAGCTAAGAAGGATAATAAACTATCACCAAATTATTATGGTCCGTACAAGGTGTTGCAAAAGATAGGTACTATGGCATACAAATTGGAGCTTCCTGCAGCTTCCCGAGTGCACCCAATTTTCCATGTTTCATGCTTAAATAAGATTATAGGTGAAAAGCTTCCAGTTCAAACAATATTGCCAGAACTTGGTGAGGAAGGAAAAAACATATTGGAACCAGAAGTAGTCAAAGAAACAAGAACTCGACAACTACAAAATTGATCAATTTCAGAGTATCTCATCAAGTGGAAGAACTTACCCGTTGAAGATTCCACATGGGAGGATGAGAATTTTATACAGAAGCATCTATAACTACTCAAGGATTGAGGACAACACTTTTTTGAAGGAGAGGGGCACGTTAGGTCCCTATAATACTAGTGATTCCCCCATTACTATTGTTGTTGTATCCCTTATTGTTATTGTTGTGCCCATATTGTCCCCATATTGTTATTATTGTGCCCCATAGAATCCCTCTATTGTTATTTGTGTGCCTTTATATTATTATTGTTAGGCCAGCTTGGCTATATTGTGACCCCTTAGACTCCTATATATAGAAAGGAGGTTTTGTCATTTGAATCATGAAAGAATTGTTCATTTGTATAATGTAAAGGAGGTTTCCCCCTCGAAGAGGTTGAATTCTAAGGTGTTGATCTATCTTTTCTATCTTTTTGTGAGCTAGTTTCATAACAATGCACACCCTTCCAGTTGGTGTATGGTTTGGAAGTGATCCTCCCCATTGAATGTGAAATTCCATCACGGAAAATAGCTACTGAACTTCTTCCTACTACTTCCACAGAGCAGGAGCGTCTTTTACATCTAACTCGTTTTGATGCAACCCAGAACAATGCCACATTGGCCAATGAAGCCCATAAAAGACGCATCAAAACGAAATATGACAAAAGTGTCAAGCCTAGAATCTTCTCGAAAGGAGATTTGGTTCTCTTACATGACCAGGAGGCCAACAAATTAGGTTGAGGAAAGTTCCAACCTATGTGGCTCGACCCATACATTGTCAAGAAAGTCCTTGAAAAAGTCACTTATGAGCTAGTAGATCTCGATGGAGTTCCATTGACATGACCTAGAAATGGGTTGTACCTCAAAAAATACTATGCTTGATCCTATGCATAATGCACTTTGTACATACTTTCTATAGGTGTGTTGAGTTTGTTTGCAGTACATTTTTTAGAGTTTCCCATGGTTTCTATTGATTATGTTTACTTTTGGATTGCAGATTTCAACCTCTCTCGAACCATATATTGGTTACTGATGGTGCAAGCCGTAGGACTCAGAACCTATCCTTCGCAGCGTGGGCTATCTTTTCTCTAAATGGTGAGCTAGTGAGTATGTAAAGGATTTGTATTGGTCACTTGACTAATGACATCATTGCATATAGTGCAGTAATTGAGTTACTTTTTGATGCTATTTCACATTGTATTCACCGAATAGTCATCAGGCTTGACTCACAGCTCGTAGTACTACAACTCGAAAACATCTATTCAATGAGAAATCCCGCCATCCTTCGCATGTTTTTGAGAGTGCGTCTTCTGGAAAGACATTATGATTTCATACGATATGAGCATATTTCTAGAAATCTAAACACATTAGCATATGCCCTAGCTAATTTCGTTTTAGATCGACATTTGAAAAGAATGTAAATAACTTTCAATTCACATCATATCATATTAAAAGTAGAATAGGAACTAGGAAACACTATATATATATATATATATATATATATATATATATATATATATATATATATATATATTAAGTTTGGGTTTACAAAATGTGTGCCCCAAGACACATATGGCTAGATCTTCCATATAAAAACTACGTGAAAAACATCTAAGTAGAAAAATCAGTAGTGCTCATGATAAAATGACACTACACGAGATATATTGCGTAGTAATCAACCAATACGACTATGCACTATGATTGTGTGTCGTTGAAGTCACAATGGAATCTGATTGACCACAATCTCATCAATCCCATGTGTCAGCCCCTCCATGTGGTGCTCTACCTCTGATAGGATCTCTACTACATTTAGATATTGTAGTGCATCCCATCCTACCACAACGACCTGTACTAGTCTCTCTGCCTCCTCTTATAGTTGTCTCTCTTGGTGACGAAGATATGTAGTGCCTACTGGTCAAACATGACCAATGTCAGCATGAAAACATCAAATAGTTTAGTCTCGGGAACATCAAAAAACACAAAAACAAAAAATCCTAAAAATTTTAAAAACTTAATGTTCAAAGTACCTTACCTAAAGCATCCCATTGCTCAGCCTCATGAAACTCGAGCTCAGGATCATCATGAAAATCCATTACGACGTAAGGATAATCATAAATGATGATGACTGCCTGCATAGCCACCCAAATAAGGTTGGTGAAAAATTGATCGTTGATGGGCCTGAATGTTGACTTATATGGTCCACCCACCTCCTCATCCATGGGGTCCTCAGATCGATGGGTTCATGTACAATCTGCTGAGGCTGAAGTAGTTGCACCTGATCTAGAGAAAAAGAGAGTAAAATCACTCCACAACTGAAGTTATTCAAATTCCCCTCCTTTGCTTTAGTAATTTGTTCCTTCAAGTTAACCAAGACACCCTCACTCTAGTTGAATATTATCAGCTCTAAACATTCTATCCCATACTTCATGTATGATTTTCTCACTACATGTAGTGTCGAGTTGCTTGCCAATCTTGCAATAATGAATAAGATCATTCTCAGAGGTAATTGGGTTACATCCTTTATGCTGATCTTTCCACCCCTAGTAGGAAGGGCTCGAGTTCTACAATAGGTAGCCATATAGTCTTTCACCATTTGCCACCACTTCTTCCACCTAGAAGAGAGATAGGGGCACCTCTCTTTGATAATCCTGTCAGAAAGTAAATATCCTCTACCTGTATCTCGAGTAGATTCGCCCCAAACCTGAACGTCTGTGCCTGAATATCCCATGAATGGACAAGGTATTTTAACAACTCCATTTGTTGCCTCATACCAGGTAACCAGAAGAATTTCAAGAACCCACAATTTTTGAGTGCCTAAATGGTAGCAGGGTCATTTACCACATTTAAATCTTGTTCCTCATGTTATCTTTCTAAATAGATGAATGACATTTTGTACTAATGGGTACCTGAAACATCAACAACGGATCCATTAGGCTCTTTCCCAACTTAGGAAAATGTACCTAATGCACCCCAATATTGTCTACCAGAGTGTTGCACCTCTACCTGTAGTGTTCCCTTGCCTAGGTGCAATGTAGATTTCGACACTTCGGGGGTGGGTTGGTCCCATGGAATATTTTATGAACCCCAGGGGTCTCAAAAATGGAAAATTTTTGCGTGAAATTACATAAATCGACTGTAGAAAGATAGAGAAATGTTTCAGTTCCTACCTGGAAGCAACGACACTTGAAATGGTTCCCTAGATTGGTCATAATAAGCTATAGAAGATTGAGGGAAAAAGGGATCCAAATACTCACCGTTGAAGTCAAAATGTGAAATGGTAAAAATGACAAGTCATTTTGGATATTTATGGTCACTTTCTCATTATTGTATTCATTTTTTAGTGTTTTGACCTAGATATGCTTCATTTTTACTATGAAACAAGTATGTTTAATCCTTCTTGTGGTGTCTTGAGAAGAATAACAACTGCTAGCAGGTTTTCATTAGGTTTTGAACATGTTACTTTGACCAAAAAGTATACTTTTATCTCTTTTTCAGGCTCTTTAAACCTTCGAGAAAGGAACCCCCCAGGAGTCCTCTTTCAGCTCTTTTCAGACTCCCAAAATATGAAAATATTGTCGAGCACTTGCCTTTTCGAACACATAAAAGTAAATGAAAAGATTTCTACTCAGTATAAGTTTAACCCTTTTCGGGACTGAGATAGAATAACTATGAAAAAGGAAAACCTTAGTTGAAAATAGCTAAGAGGTTCTCTTAGATATTGTTTTCTACCTTTTCAGACTAAAGGGTCTACCTACGAAAAGGGACATATGGAGTTTTCATTTTTGCCTCTTTTTCAAACTCTCTAAACATGAAAAATATGTCGATTTTTACCTTCACTAGACTCATTAAAACATCAAACAATGATGGACTCGGCGAACATGACAAGGTCTAACCACTCATTCTTAGGGTTTGTTAAATATACTCAAAGGGATTCATCTGAAGGATGAACTTACGTATGAAGAATATGTTGTCCTCCTCAAGCTTGTTAAAAAATAAAGAGGTACTGACCATGGGATTCCATTTTTATAATGGCGGCGAGTCCCTCTTGAACATGACACTCTTCCACTTCATCTTCATGGATGTTGGGTTGGGTAATATTCTTGTATTTTGGTTATCATACTGCCTTCAGAGCCTCCATTTTAGTTTTGGGTCAATGTTGCCAACTCTATTCAGTGTCGCCGATGTGTTTAAGAGAAGGCATTCTGTTGATCTCTGCTACAATAATCTTAAGCCTTCATTTCATATTTACCTTTCTTGATCCAATTCCAAGTCAACATCATTCTGATCATTATATCTCAATCATGATACATGTTTCATGTCGTTGATGGGGGATATATCAAGGCCTTCCTACGATGGGTTGCTTCTTGTCAACATCAACATATCATTTAGAAAGTTGAATTAGAAAGACCCCTCGTTATCTTGGTTCATGCATACATCAATGGCAAGTTTCCTCACTCTTGACAACATTTTTACATCAATGGCCTTTGATCGAAATATTTTGTGTGGTTTTTGACATCAACTCATTCATTCACACCATATGGATTGTACTGTAGTACCTTGAGAGCCATTAACATCATCATTGGTTTCTCTCATGTATGTTAACGACTTACATCATTGGTCGGTAATCAGATTGTGTCTACCATGTTCGACACCAGCTCATTAATTCACATGGTTAGACTCGTACATTGGTTGGTCATGTGAATGATATAGAAGACCCTCAATCTAGTTTCTGCCATCCGGGCTGTGATTTTAGGATTATACCAAAATCACAATGTATGATGGCTATGATCATATAGACAATCATCCAGTCATGGGTCCACTAGTTGCATTTCTGGATGTGTCTTTTAATCATTGCACATGTTATGTTAGCTTATGAGTTAAGTATGTGTATGCCTCCCTTAGAAAATAAATATGTCATGTTGTAAATGTATTGTCACAGATGAAGCTTGTCGGTCGTCCTTGATCCCTACATGTCACAAGGTAAAGCACTTCAGTCATTAGTCATCATCTTTTACTTTGTGCTTTAGGGGGAATTATGTTATAGGCCATTTTGTCACATCCGATCAGTGAGTCTCCTAATGGGAGCAAAGAACATCCTATTCCCCCTAAGCTTGTCATCATCTCGCACAAATCCCTATGCATGTACCTTTTATTTCGAAGATCTTGAGCCCTAAATTGCTTTACCTAACCCATTTTAAGGACCAATGCTCCCTGTAAGCCTACTGGGGTGTGTTCACCAATAGGTTTCTCCACTATGGTATGTGTTGGTCACCAGTAGGTTGATCCCCTTTGCACTTGTGATGGTTCTAGAAATCCGTGAGAATGATAGGGATTCCAGAAGCTTCCCCTTCTAGGAGTTTCCAGAAGTTGTTTCAACTACTTACCTTGGATAAAACATTTGGATCCTATCCTTTCCTACATTGGATTTTTCACCACTTATCCTTTGATCCTATCCCTCCATCAAAGGTGGATCTCTTACCCTAGATTGTTAATTGGATAAGAACTCCCAACTTACCATACTTCTCCATATATTCCCAACCATCTATGTGGTTGGGGGTGGGATTTTGGAGAGTGATTATGCCCTTATGTTGTTGTAGTGAGTGTTCATCATCTCATGCATTTAGGGTCATTGGAGGTGCATATTGTGACAAGGAAAGGAAAAGTCAACAACTTGGAGGAGCTCTTATACAAGATCAACTGCTACTTATGGTTATAATCTCCTTCCATTTATATTAATGCAAAGAATCCATTATTTTCCTATATGTGATGTTGTTATTTTACTTATTTCAATACCATGTTGATATATTGAATGAAGTACATAAACGATATTTCATAGATCTCATAGTTTCTTGGCTTGTGTTATATGACTGTACAGGTTCTAATTTTGGAAATCAAAGTTGGAATTAGAGCTTCCAAGCTAAAGGAGTGAAGTGCGTGAAGGATTCAAGGTAGGCCTCATTCCATCATCTATTTACTTTAAGGAAAAGCATTGTTTTCATTGTCTCTATGATGTTCTAGGTTAGCCACCGACCTAGGGGAGATACTTTTGTCTACAATCATAAATATCGTATAACATGGTTAGTTAAACTAGTTCTAACTAATGGAGAAACTAGTGGAAGGTAAATTTTTGGAAGTGGAACTTCAACCACACTCAGTGATCAACCAGTTAACTAATCAATCAATCGAAAATAATTGATTCATGTAGATAATTCAAGTTACCCAGTTGAGATGGAGATTCCAAGGCAGTGTACTATTAGTTGTAAACTATTCCAATATGTGCAGGTGGTGCATGCAGTCAGAGGAAGAGCATAAAGGACGTGCGAAATCCGATTGAGGTAATTTCCTAAATAGTAGGGGCCAATTTCCTCAAGGAACAACACAAGGAAATAAGAGCTTGGAGGGCTTGAAAATTGGATAAACGTTGGCCAAATTAAGTTAGGTAGGCATAGATATAGACTATACACTTGCAAGTTGTGCTCAGGCTTGAGCAAGAATATGCATTCATCTATATTCTTTGATTAATGCAATACATATAAGAAGGAGTTTTGAGCAGTTTATTTTCCCTAGATAAGTCTATGTGCATGTGTGATGTTTCCTTTTTCATGTCCATGATTTTTGTTCTAGATTACGAATTAATGTCCACAGACAAATGAGTAGCTTTGAGTCTTGTGATTTAGTAAATTTCATGTGTGGTTTCAAATTTACAGTCTGATTTATACATGGTACAAAGCTCGATTCACAATAGAGAAGGAAATTTGAAGTTGGGTCTCAAAGGTTCGAATTTGAAGATCAGTGTAGCAGGATTTATTTAGATCTGAGAAGATTGGCTTCAATGGACTAAGACTAAGAGTATGCCTTGGAAGGCACCTCAAATCCCAATCCAAACTAGAATCTAGTCATGGGAGAACGAAGAAAGACTTCTCCAGAATCAAGTGCTTTCACTATCATGAATTCGGGCACTATTCCACGAATTTTTCACACAAGAATCCAAGCAAGAAGACCTAAGGAGGAGAAGTAGGTGAATATTTGGATCCACATTTCGAGCTTGACTTTACCCTCATTACATGCATGGACAACATAGTGATGGGTGCGTGTGGTACTTGTACTCAGGTGCCTGATTCCATTTGATGGGGAATAGAGAATTTTCAGTGACCTGGAGGAAAATTACTTGCATATGCACATTGAGATGGGGGACAACAAAAGGTATAACGTGATCGAGATTGGGACAGTCACCTTTCAGAGGGATTCAAGTTAGTCCCTCAAGCTCAATGATGTCATGTACATTCTGGGACTAAAGAAAAATCGTGTCTTTTTTTCAATTTTGGAAGATTGTGGTTATTATGTGACCTTCAACAAAGGAAATGAATTCATGAGACACATAACCATGGGATAGGTGAAGTAGATTGGGGTTTGTGTGAAGAACCTATACAAGATAGATGTGGAGGATTGTGCTGCATTGAGAACAAAGGCAGAGAAGGTCTAGAGTCGTGATGTTAGTGATATTTGGCATATAATACTTGGCCATTTACCACAAACCTCTCCAAAGGAGCACTTGAGTAGCAGGATGTATGCAAAGGATGTACTTTGGGGAAGTACATAAAACCCACTATCCATGATCAGGACAACAAGGCACATGATTTCCTTGAAAGAATCCACTCTGATGTCTGTGGACATTTCTCGACAGCCTCCACTACCAGGCACAAATATTTTGTCATTTTTATTGATGAATTCTCATGGAAGTGTTGGATATTCTTCATGCATAAGAAGGATGAGACTTTCTCCAAGTTTGAAGAATTCAAGGCATTGGTTGAGAAACAAATAGGCAAGAAGGTGAAGGCTCTGAGGAGAGATAATAGAGGTGAGTACATGTCGAATGAATTTAAAAATTTATGTCCAAAAGAAGGCATTCAATGAGAGTTATTAGCACCACACAACCCACAACAGAATGTGGTGGCTAAGAGAAAGAACCACAACATTGTGGGAGCAGTGAGGGTGATGTTCCATGACCAAGGAATACCTCTACATTTGTGGGTCAAGGCATGCAACACAAAAGTCTACTTGCAAAACCAGAGTCCTCATCAGATTCTGGACATGATTACACTAGAGGAGCATTTCTCGCAGAGTAAGATGGATTTGTCACACTTTAGAATTTTTTGAGCCTTTGTTTACTTCCATGTCTCCAAATAATCAAGGAAGAAGCTAGAGCTGGAAACATAATTGGGGGTATTTATTGGTTATAGAGAAACTCCCCACAACTACTATGTGTACATGGCATCCCTTAGAATGAAAATTGTATGATGAGATGCAAAATTTGATGAAGACAAAGCCTTGTGGTGCTCTCTTAAGAGGGAGGTTTAGATCCCACCTGAAGGAGATTTTAGCTCCAAATGAGGAACTTTATGAAGTTGTGGATTAGCCACAAATTGAGGAGAAGATAGTGGAGACAACCACTCAAGCAGAGTCATCCAGAGAAGGGAGGAAAAGGACCAAGGAAGCTGAGAGACTTGTGCAAGATGAAGACAGAGAAGGTCACCAGATTGGTACACCAGCTACATGGCCCTAATAACTGAGGTCGTAGAGACTGACCCATCCTTTTTCAAGGAAGAAGTAGAGAAACCTATATGGGTTGATGCAATGGTGGAGGAATACTAGCAGACAAATCATTTGTTAGTTTGAGATGGATCTTTAAGGTAAAGCATGCAGGAAGCATAGAAAAGTACAAGGCCATATTTTTGGCCAAGGGGTATTCTCAGGTTGAAGGGATTAACTATGAGGAGACATTTTATCCTATAGCAAGGTACTCATCCATCAGATCAATACTTTCTATGGTTTCACAGATTGGGTTGGAGATCCACTAGATGGATGTGAAAACAAAATTCCTCAATGGATTCATTGAGGAAGTTGTCTGTATCGAACAACCAAAATTCTTCGAGAATTTTGATTGAGAGTCTCATGTGTGAAAACTTAAGTGAGTGTTGTACAGTCTCAAGCAAGCACCCTGTGCTTGGTACACCAGGATCGATAGCTATATCATTGGTTTGGCTTCATCAAAAGTGAAGCGAATGCAAACCTATAACATATTTTGGTAGAAGGTAAATTGTTGATTATTGTCTTATGTGTTATTATTGTCTTATGTGATGATGACTTGAATTTGACTGGTGATGAGCATCTTATCAGATCTTGCAAGGAGGACCATGCAAGATAGTTTGAAATGAAGGACATGGGTCTTATGCACTACTTCCTCATATTGGAAGTATGGAAAGGTGATGGGGAACTCTTTGTCTCTCAGGGAAAGTATGCTAACAAGATATTCAAAGGTTCTACATGGACAACTGCAAACCCATAGAGACACCTCTAGCGACCAACTGGAGGAAAGAGGATGCCAATTTAGGTGAGGAAGTGGATGATATTGTTTACTAAAAGTTGGTGGGTTCACTAATGTATATTGTGAACACATGACCTGATATGTGCTATGCAGTCAACCAGCTAAGCGAAGCTATTATTAGGCTAACCAAATTATTTTGAAGGGCAGGTAAGCATGTTCTACAGTACCTCAAAGGCACGACTCAGTTGGACTATGGTACATATGGATAGATGGAGTGAAGCTATGTGGATTCATAGATGTATATTGGGTGGGGATTCCATCAAACCAAAAAAGTACATCAGGTGGAATCTTCAGTGTTGGGTACACAATTGTTTCTTGGTAGAGAAGGAAGCAAAGGTTTGTGGCACTTAGCTTGATAGAAGCAGAATACATGGCTACCAATCAAGTAGCATGTCAGGCGATCTGGATGAGAAAGATATTTGTTGGATTGTTTGGTCAGATGATGTATCCAACTGTGATCTACTGTGATAATAAAAGTTGCATCAAAGTTTTTATAAAAACATTACTAAACATTTTATATTTTTCATATTAGGGACTAGCACAATTCGCCAAGATTCCTAAAATTCTAAATAAATTTCCATCCTTAAAATTTTCCTTGCAAGTTGGAAGGAACCTCAAATTTTGTTGCATGGAAGGACTGAATGGATGTAGTATTAGATGATAATGGGTTGCTAGAATACACCAAGACATATGTTACAAAACCTCAAGCATATGATGCTCAGAACCTTGCTCAGTAGAAGAAGGATGTAGTCTAGGCAAGGATAATCATCTTGGAGGGAGTATGTGATCATATTGTCTCGAATCTCCATGGAAATGAAACTTCATTTGCAATGTGGAAAGAACTAACAAACTTGTTTGAGAATAGTATTGACCATAGGAATTTAGTGGTCAAGGACAAACTTAAAAGTATCAAGATGTAGAAGAATGACATAATTCCACAGTATCTGGGCAATTTTACACAGTTCCATGATGAAATTGGTGGGGTTAGTGTTAATGTCCCTAAAGAAGACTTGGTCGCTCTAGCCCTTCTGGTCCTTTCCAAGAGCTAGCATATCTATCAAAGTTTGATGAATGGGAGTGAGAAACTACCGAGTTGGGAGCATTTACGGTCCAACTTGGTGCAGGAAGAAATAATGTAGAATACCAAAGATGGGACTTCATCCAAGGGCGAAGATGAATATAATTGTACCTTGGATGGAAAGTAAAATAAGGGAAAAGGGAAGAAATCCCAATCCAAACCAAAATATAGTCAAGGGGGAAAGAAGAAAGACTTGTCGAGAATCAAGTTCTTTCATTGTCATGAATTCAGGCACTATCCCACAAAGTGTCCACACAAGAAGACAAGTAAGAAGACCTCAGGAGGAGCAGCAGGCGAAGCTTTGGATTAACACTTCAAGCTTGAATTTACCCTCATTGCATGCATGGCCAACACAATTATGGGGAGCATGTGTTACTTGGACTCAGGTGCCTTGTTCCATGTGACAGGGAATATAGAATTTTTCAGTGACCTGGAGGAAAAAGGCTTGCAAATGCACATTGAGATGGGGGATGACTGAAGGTATAACGAAACATGGATTGGTATAGTCACCTTTCAGAAGGAGTCTGACTCCCCCCTCAGGCTCAAGGATGTCATATTTGTTCCAGACCTAGAGAAAAATATAGTCTCTGTAGCAGTTTTGGAAGACCATGGTTATGATGTGATCTTCAACAAAGGAAAGGCATTCTTTAGACACATGGCCATGGGACAAGTGAAGTAGATCAGGGTTCATGTCAAGAACTTGTACATGCTAGATGTGGAGGATTATGCTACATTGAGCAGAAAGGTAGAGAATGTGCAGAGTAGTGTTGTCAGTGAAATTTGGCATAGAAGACTTAGCCATTTGCATCATGGTGCTTTGAACATCATGAAGTAGATAACCACATGCCTCCCTAAAGGAGAACTTGAGCAACATGATGTATGTAAAGGATGTACTTTAGGGAAGTACATAAAATCCACTTTCCATGATCGGGACAACAAGGCACTTGCAGTCCTTAAAAGGATCCACTATGATGTTTGTGGACCCTTGTCGACAGCCTCCATTTCCAGGCACAAATATTTTTTTTATTTTTATTGATGACTTCTCACGAAACTGTTGGATCTTCATCATGTAGAATAATGAGGATACATTATCCAATATCGTATAATTCAAGGCACTGAAGAAATAAATAGGAAAAAATGTGAAGGATCTTAGGAGCGATAATGGAGGTGAGTATGTGTTGAATGAATTTAAAAATTTATATGAAAAACAATTCATTCGACGAGAGTTGATGACACTCCACAACCCACAACAGAATGGGGTGGTTGAGAGGAAGAACAATAGAATTGTGGGAGAAACGAGGGTGATGTTGCATGATCAAGGCCTAAGCCTACATTTGTGGGCCGAGGCATGCAACACAATAGTCTATGTGCAAAACCAGAGTCCTCATCAAACCCTTGGCATGTTACATCAGTGGAGGCTTTCTCGGGGAGGAATTCAGATGTGTCGTTGTTGGTACCATTTCATTGCCATCCTTTTCTTCTAGAAATCCATCATTTGTCTATCGTTTTCTCTCATAAACCCCTCATATCCATCGAAATTGATTAATCAATAGCATTATAGTTGTTAATTTACATTAAATTTAATTTGTGAATTTTTATGTTAAAAACTAGGAATTTTCAACAAAAATTACAGGATGTCATGACTTCCTATAAATGGTTTATGATGTGACACGTGGCATGGCAGGAAAGTCAAGACAATGGATAGGAATGTGATATGGAATGTACATGCATGTTGAAAAATCGATTCAACAGCAAATCTAACGCTCCAGGATACATGATCAATGTTGGTCAAACCCAACCTTTTTGGTTACAAAGGCAGCAAAAACCATAGTTTCCCAAATTGATTTCGTTTTTCTTTTGGAAATCAGTTTAGATTAGAAAGGACAAAATCACTATTTTGTAAAAGCAGAAACATCTACATAATGTATGTACATTCGATTTAGATAGCAGACAAGCAGATAAAGACTGCGTATTGTATTGTTTCCAGGACGATTATTATCTTTGTGTATTGTTCCAGAACATTACTCTTGCATGTGATTTCGATCTTCAGAACTTAATTACAGTCACCGTTTTATTCCTACAGTGCTTATGCATTAACATTCTCATCGCTTGAAGTTTCTTAAGTGTGCCATTGAAGCGTGGACGGTCCCTACGTGGAAATTGGTATATTGTTAATTTCATTTCCATAGCGTTTTCGAATTTGAATAGTGTGCATAGTGTTTAACGTCATTTCCTTGTCTGTGAGTTTATCGATTTGATTAGAAATTCTTGCAAATGATATTCATGGTGATAGCTTGAAGATTTGATTGCTAGATCATTGAACAATATCTTGTAAAAGATTTGATTTATCATTAGATTTCAAAGCATCTTTGTGGACTCTGTTTTCATGCATTTAAAATTTCAGTGTGCTTTTGATTTTCATGAATGCTTAGTGTGAAGCTGGAAAGAGATTTTGTGTATAATATCCTTGTAATAGGGTTGAAAACTCAGTCTAGCAATACGCTGTATCTTTAGGACAGTTAGATAAATTAGGTGATCTGAGTGTTAAAGTGAGAGGAAACATATTTCAACCTCCTGTAAAGGAGTACTGTAGCCTGCCATAGTAGACAATTGGTTAGGGATCCTTTTATGTCTATAGACTTTAGACACATGCCTCTAAGTTTACCTACCTTGGTTTATATTAAATCTAGTCTAATCTAGCACCCTAGATTGGCCACTACATTTTGGCGCCGTTGTCGGGGAGGCGCAGTTAGAGGATTTCGAAAAGAAACAAAATATAAAAAAAAATTAAATAAACAAAAAAAAATTAAATTTTAATTGTCATTTTAGAAGTCATGTATAGATCTAGAGATAATAAAGGTAGATTCATAAAAACCCCCCATCCAAAAACTAACCTACCACCAAGAGCAGACCCTTTAGGAAAAATTGAACACACAACTCCAGCTGAGGAAATCACCATACAAAAATTAGAGGATAAACACAAATTAGGCCAAATACTTACACTTATTGAGAGAAAAATCCTATTGGCACACGAATCACAGAAGAAACATCTCCCTGAATCTTCTACAAAAAGCGAAAGCAGAAAAATAACTCAAAAATCTCTAGAACAACTCTTTGGAACGAGTGACACTGAACAAGCAATTAAATCACCAGAGGAATCTATAAAAATGGTTGAGGAAGGAGGAGGATCAGTAAGAAGACCCACTCCTGAACAACAACAAGATCAAAGAGAGGAGGAAGAGTCAACCTTTAAATTTCTTATTCACGAACCAGAGGACAATCATGATGAGGAAATAAAAATGAAAAACATACCTCCTTCTGTGTTACCAAAATTTTATGGCATGGCTTCAAAAGACCGAGATTCATTCTTGTTTGAGTTTGACATTGTATGTTGAACATATGGTTACACAGATGATGCCCATAGGCTTACAACATTAAAGGCATCAGCACTAAGATAGTTCATGGGACTTGGTGAGCATGCAGTAACTGATTGGGATGGCATGAGAAGAATATTCCTCAAGAAATACCAACCTTATTGTAGATCGAAGGATTCTAAAGATGATATCTTTAGGATGAATCAACAAGAGGATGAAAATCTATAGGAGTAGTTGGAACGATTTGCTTACAATTTATAAAAATCAAAACATCGATCCATGACTCTTGATCTCATTCGAACAATATTTTTGAAGGGCATTCGAGAGGAATACTTAGATGATCTTAATTTGATGGGAAAAGGTGATATTTCCACCTTACCTTTCGAAGAAATTGCTGATTTATGTGAAAATTATTCTAGGAGCAAAGCCAAAATTGGAAAGAGAACCATATCATCCAAAACCACAAAATCTGCTTCAGTAAGTGTCAAATGAGCTGAAATAGGAAATTTGTTAGAGGAATTTAAAACAGATCTATTGAGTACCTTAGGAACTCAAATTGACACTCTTAAAGCTAAGAAAAGACAAGAAGAGGAAGATCAAATGATGGTTGTCTTTTGTCCAAAATGCCGAAAGAAATATGCCTTAAAAGATTGCCCATTAGAAAACATTCAAGTTTGTGCCTTTTGTACTAAAAATCATGATATATTTCATTTCTCTAAAGTCAAGATTTTGCAGAATTGTAATGTGGTAGCTAACACAGATATGGAGAATGTATATTTCATGGGCGCAAAGAGACCATGGCAGCCAAGACCTCCACCTCAAGGTGTGTTCCCAAACCAGAATTTGCAATTTCCTGCACATGATCAGATGTATGCTCAGAATTCGTGGAATGTACCCATGCCATGGCAGCACCAAAATTACCCACAACAACAATGGAGACTATCTCAGTAATACTCTCAACAATATCAACCATATCCTCAACCATACCAACCATATTCGCAGCCATATCAACAATATCATCAGCCATATTCGCCATATCCTCAACCATATCAGCAATATCCTCAGCAGCAAGTTGTTTAACCACATCAACCCCAACCCACTCAACAAGCATTGCCTGCTCCTCCACCAATAAATCCACCACAATTACAACTTCCATCTAACCCACAACCTCCTAGACCTGCTCAAATCCCTACTCAACCTGTACCAAATCCAAATAACAGAGCAGAGAGACCAGCTTACAATGTAGATGAGGGACCCTCATATCCCACATTACCCTTGTAAAATATAAATTTGAGGTCTGGTAAGGTACTTCACAAAGAATCTCCAGCAGCTGATAAACAAGAAGAAAATGAAGAAAATGAAAGTGAAACTCCAATTCAAAGAAAACAAAATGATGACATCAAAAATAAACAAATGCAACTGTTGCATCCACCACCTTTTCTAGACAGATTGGTCCAAACAAAACTTCCCATGTCTATACCAGAGTTTGATGTTTTAGATGAGCTAAAGAATGTCTATATAAAAATTCCGCTACTACAAGCCACAAAAGACATTCTCATATATACTAAAGCCATCAAAGAACTGTGCCTCAAAAAGCCTACTAGGAAAAGAGTTGATCCACAAACCATTCATGTTATTGGACATTTAGATGGCCTTATGACAAACACCATTTCAATGGAAAAGTATGTTGATCTTGGTATTCCCAGAGTCACTACAATCATTAACAACATACATATTCCAAACACCTTAATTGACCTTGGGGCCCCAAAAAATGTGATGACTCTTGAAACAATGAAAACATTGCAGCTCACAAACTTGCAGCACACAACAATTGTTCTAGAACTCGCTGATAGGTCTAAAGTGATTCCTGAAGGGATTTTGGAGGACATAATTGTTTCACTAGACTCTTGGGAGTATCCAATGGACTTTTTAGTTCTTTAGCCAAAATCTAATTTAGGAGGACACCCTATCATCCTTGGTAGACCATGGTTAGCAACTGTTGATGCATTCATAGGATGTAGATCGGGTAATATGGTTATTTCACAAGGAACTGAAAGAAAACAACTCACTCTTTACCCATCAGCACAATCACCAGCAGTAGCACACAATTTATGGCTTGATGATAAATACAATGATAAGGACGAAGTTCAATATGTTTTCAGCATCAATCAAATCTACGATTTTCAAGAACATAATAATGATGATTTGGTAGAATTGTTCCTTTCTCAACCTGATATTTTCGAAGAATTAAGAAATGAACAATATCATGTTGCAGACAAAATTTTGGCACAGAATTTTTAGGAAACATGCACCATTCAATCCTTGCAAACAACATTTCAGAACAATTTTCCCATTCAATCTATCACAAACACACAGAGCAAGACCATAGAGATTAGTCCAGGAAAAACTTTGAATACTAGTACTCACCTAGACTCATCTCAGGAGGAAAAATTGATCCAATTATTGAGAAAATATCAGAAAGCATTTGCTTGGGACTACACCGATATGCATGGAATTCACCCTGAAACATGCACTCATCATATTTATACGGATAGTAATATCAAACCAGTGAGGCAACCACAGAGACGAATGAATCCCATGCTTCAGGATATTGTTAGAGATGAATTACAAAAACTACTGAAAGTCAATTTTATTTATCCTATCTCTGGCAGTCAGTGGGTATCCCCATTGGTAGTAGTGCCCAAGAAAAATGGTAAGTGGAGGATTTGTGTTGATTACAGAAAATTGAACAAAGCAACCCTCAAAGATTATTTCCCACTACCATTTATTGACCAAGTGCTAGGCACATTAGCTGGGAAATCATCATTCTCTTTTCTTGATGGTTTCAATGGCTACAACCAGATCAGGATAGCCTTAGAGGACCAGGACAAAACCACTTTTACTTGTCCTTGGGGCACTTATGCCTATAATTTTTTACCATTTGGATTTTGCAATCCTCCAACTACATTTCAAAGAGCTATATTAGCTATTTTTGCTGATTTAGTTCATGATTGTGTTGAAGTTTACATGGATGATTTTTCAGTGTATGGTAATTCATTTGAGCATGCATTAGAGAATCTTGAAAAAGTTTTGAAGAGATGCATTGAAGCTAATCTGTCCCTAAGCAATGAAAAATGTTTTATGATGTTGAATGAAGGGATAGTATTCGGACACTATATTTCTTCTCAAGGCATTAAAGTTGATCAATCAAAAATCCAGATCATTGTCAATTTGCCAATTCCGAAGACTCAAAAAGAGGTAAGAAGTTTTCTTGGGTATGCAAGCTATTACAAAAGGTTTATTGAACATTTTAGTAAAATAGCTTTACCTCTGTTTAAGGTTCTAGCAAAAGGTACACCTTTCAATTGGAATGAGAATTGTCATCAAGCTTTTGGAACACTCAAAGAAAAATTATCAACCACACTAGTCTTAAAAGGACCTGACTGGACCCTACCATTTCACATCTTTATAGATGCATCTGATACTACAATAGGTGCCTCATTAGGCCAAAAAGAAGAGTCTTTCAATTATGCCATCTATTTCATTAGCAAAAATCTAACACCTGCCGAATTAAACTACACAGTCACTGAAAAAGAAATGCTCGCCATCGTACATGCTGTGAATAAATTCCGACATTATATAACTGGTTATGAGGTTTTTGTACATACTGACCATTTTGCCATTAAGTATTTAATGAATAAACCGATAACTAATGGCAGAGTTACCAGATGGCTGTTATTATTACAGGAATTTAACATCACAGTGTTAGATAGACCAGGTAAGGAGAATCAGGTGGCAGATTTTCTTAGACTGCAAAATCCAGGTGAGGTTGTTCCGGTTGAAGATTCTTTTCCAGATGAAAATTTATTCGTAATTTCAATAATGAATCCTTGGTATGCTGACTTGGCCAATTATTTGTCCATAGGAAGAACACCTCCATATTTTACTCCAAAGGAAAAGAAGAGGCTAATCAAAAAAAGTGCTTGATACTCATGGGTTAATGGAGATTTATTTTACATTGGTTATGATATGATTATTAGACGATGTGTAAGAAATGATGAAATAATTGATATTTTAAAATCTTGCCATGATGAACTGTGTGGTGGGCATTTTGCAGCTAAAAGAACAGCATTCAAGATTCTTAGTCTTGGATACTACTAGCCATCTATTTTTAAGGATTCCACGAAGTATGTGAAGAGTTGTGATAGTTGTCAAAGAATGGGTAGGCCAACAGCTACAGATGAAATGCCACTTCAGCCTCAAGTACACTTAGAGCCATTTGAAAAATGGGCTCTATATTTCATAGGACCCATCAATCCAACTTCCAAAGGTAAGAAGTACATCCTAGTATGTACTGATTACGTGAAAAAATGGGCTGAAGCCAAAGCACTAGTCCGGGCACCTGAACAAACAGTGGTAAACTTCCTTTTTGAAGAAATTTTTGTAAGAGATGGAGTACTAAGGGAGATAGTGACAGATCAAGGTACTCAGTTTACTTCAAAGCTAGTTAAAGACATCACAGAAAAATATCAAATCAAGCATAGAAGAAGTACATCTTACCATCCACAGGCCAATTGCCAGGTGGAATCCACAAATCAAACATTGGAAGGAATTATCACTAAGATCGTAGCAATGAACAGAAAGAATTGGGAAGAGAAGCTCAAAGATGCACTCTGGGCTTATAGAATCACGTGGAAGAACACTACAGGATTTACACCATATTAGTTGGTGTATGGCAAAGAGGTAATGCTTCCTATTGAATTTCAAATACATACTTATAAGCTGGCTGTAGATTTATGAATTGATCTTAATGAAGCCCAACAAGAAAGAATTCAGCAATTGAACCAGTTGGATGAAATGAGGTAGCAAGCAGAGGAGACAACACTCCTAATGCAGAAACAAAAGAAGCAGTGGCATGATGCACACATTAAAAAGAAACAATTCAAAGAAGGAGACTGGGCTTTACTCTTTGACTCTAAATTCAGAGATCATAAAGCCAAATTTACCACCCATTGGATGGGCCCATATGAAATAGTTTAAGTTTATGAAAATGGGTCAGTCAAGCTTATTACCATTGATGGAGAAGGTCACCCCTTTCTTGTCAATGACCATAGGTTGAAACTCTATCATAGGCCCATCACCAAGGAGGATTTTCTTCAAATTGTATCTCAGCAAAGGAAGGTTGAGATATTGCAGCCTTCATCTATGATATCTCTACCTTAGTTCATTTCATTTCAATTTAAAAAAAAAAAATAATAATAATAATAATAATAATAATGGTTTAGATGTGAAAACTAGACTCTAGCACACTCTAACCCATAATTCTTACTTGAAAACCAATTCTTCGGCTGGTAAGAATTCCTTGTTCTATTTGTTTCCTGTTTGATTCATCGATTCAATAATGACTTGAGGACAAGTCACAACTTTAGTGGAGTAGAAGCATCAACATTTTTGTTTTCCTTATCTCATCTCCTCATTGTAAATTCCCAAAGAGTTTGTTGGAAAGACTAGGTATTATATTCTGAGTTTTTTCAAAGATAAATTCTTTTTCATCAACTCTTTCCTTTATTTTCCCCTACGTATTAAAAACATTATTTTTTTCTTGATATATTCAAATGATTACAAACCCCAAAATGTATATTCTTCATTGAAAAAAGAAGACTTTCCCTCTTCCTGCATTGTTGATCTTGGATTGATTCCTTCCCATGAATCCAAAGAAAAAGATGATATTTGTATCACAATATCTATTGAACTTACCCAATCAAGTCAACCTATATATAATGAAGTTGATTTACCATCTATAATCAACCCTCAACCCACTGAATTTTAGTCCAAAATTAGGGATTTTTTTTAATACCATGAACTTTCCATCTTTGTTTTTCATGATTATGCTCCAAAATATTTCAAATATCTACTTGAATTCAATGGGGAAAGCAACATTACAACATAGCAACATGTTTTGGCTTTTGAATCTTTCATGGAAAGACTTGACATTATTCATGAAGATGTGGTTATGAGGTATTTTTGTCATTCTTTTAATGGAGAAGCTAAATAGCGGTTTCAACATTTGGAGGCAAATTCAATTAATTCATGGAAAAAATTCCATGATATTTTCTTACGGTATGGGGGTAAACACAAGTCTCACAATTTTTTCTAAGTTGCATGCCATGTGTTAGGTTCCTATACCAATAGGTGTCATTTTTCATGATTGACATTGATAAGGCCTAATATGTTCAAACCTTTGGCTGGTTGCAAAGGTGTTCCATATTTTCAAAAAATCAAAAAAAAAAAAATGAAAAGAGGGTGTGCCCTAAAAGAAAAATCAAAGGGCAAGGAAAATAAGATGGTCAAAAGAAAAATGAAAGAAATGAACCCCAAACAAAGGACCATGGAAAGTGTGCAAGTCCAAAAAGCCACTATTATTCTATTTTTGCAAAGAATCTCATGGTGTACAGTTGGTTGACTCTTGCCACAGTTGATGGATGACCAAACAACATAATCTTGGCCAAATTCATGTTTAAATTTCCTGTCTTAGAGATAGAGAATGAAACCTTTCCAAACTGTTCAATCTTGGCAGGTGATTAGCTAGGTAGAGAAGCAAAGGAGCTCAACATCTAAATCTGAGCCCTTGGAAGAAATAAGGGCAGACTTAGATAGGATGGTAGTTACAAGAAAAAAAGAGAGTAAGGTTTGCTAGTTCAAATGCACCCAAGGAAAAAGGAAGAAAAAATGTCAGATGTAATAGGCTAGGTAGGCAGTTTTGATGTTGCAGAAGCAGGCTTATGATTAACTTTGTCTTTCAAAGGTGATTCATCCTATTACTATCATGAATACCATTGCAACTATGTGGTGACAGATCAAATGATGCATGTCTAACTTTCCCTCATTCTTCTCCCAAATTCACTCACTAACCTCCCCCCAGGATATTGAGATTTTCTCAATGTTCATAGACTCCTCCATTTCAGGTGAAAATTTAAGCAAAATGACATTTTCTCCATGGGCCAAGAAGCCACATTTCTTGTGTAAAACATTTGTCTCCAACTTCACAACTTAAAAACCCTCTCATTTCCCTTAGCCTAAGTTTCTTAACATTGTTTAAAATTAGCGCTAATTCCTACCCCATTTTCATATTTAACACATTAACTTTATGGTATAAATCCCTATCCTAAAACCCCTTTCCCATATTATTTTAACATATGAAAATCCCGAAGTATTAATTATTCCACCCCGACCAACTATGGCATATTTCGTTGTTTTGAAGGGGATTATAGGTTCATCTGGAACCTTATAACCCCCCTCCTCGGCATGCAAATATTCAATAGTTAATTAACATTTGGTTAATTAACGATGTAAACCCCCGACAGCCAATCGCAATCACCCCGGGAAGTCTTAAGATATAACCTATATTGTGTGGGTCCTCGCGCCATAATTCACCGCCAGCTCCAATCATCGTCAACCGTCGGATCCGGGCTTTCCCATCGGACATCCCATAGCAATATCTCAACCCCTCCGATTTCCAAACGTTAGCTTCTGGGAAAATAGCGGTTTTGCCACCGTACAAAAAACATGTGGCGCCCTCCCGATGTTATCGCGGCCCCTCCGCCTGAAACAACTTTTGTCCAAAAGTGGTGCGGGAAATACCACTTACTGCCCAGCCCCCACTGGCCACTCACACTGACGTCACCCCCACATCATCTGCCACATGATCCTTCGTACCCCGCTACACGACAAATATTACGTCATGCTGACATCATCACAAAAAGGCGCCAAAAACCCGTAAAGCCAAATTTTTGTCAAAATCCATGAAAGTGTCATTTTCGTCCATTTCTATTCGTTGTTTCTACAGAACCTGTGCATGAAACTTATGACGAACTTGCCACCAAAATTCCAGTTCATCACCCCGACCATTATACTCTGGCATTCCACTCTGCAATTCATCATCCAAACCTAAAAATTGCCCGTGTGCGCGTCCAAAATTCAGGTATTTACCCATTTTACCCTCCAACCCTGTGTTTTAAAAGTTTTCCACTGTAAATTATAACAAAAGAGCTCAATTTCAGACTGGATTCCGTTTATAGCTTCCATACAAGTACACCAAGACTGCTCTTTTACTCATTTTTTCACCAAAAAACCTTACAAATTTGGTTCCTCTCTACAAATTTCACCCAATAAGCTAAATTCAAATCGACTTTGGTCTACAATTCCCGGAGGAAAAACCCCTGAACTGTTGTTTTGTCTATTTTGTGCCACAAAAACCCAAATTCTACTTTGAAAGTCACAGGGAACTGAGAAAACATGGAAGCCCCTGCACCCGTGGCCCTCAATATTGCGCCTCTCAATGCTCTACACAAAGAACTAGAATGGATACCTTTAGCTGACAGGGATTTTCAGATTAATGACTTAACTGGCCAAAAGCCTCACCTCCAAGCTTTTTGTGAAATTAGGAATAGCTACCGCAGCAATGCCGATGTCTATGGAATTTGGGAGTCCAACAAGCCCATGTACTACCTCCCTTCAGTGAATGTATTCCCTAACCTCATCCACCAATGTTGTGCTAATTATGAGCCTACTCAAAGGGCAGTGATGGCCCCTTCTAAAGATTTCCTCTTTTACATCACCCCTGAATCCATCAATGAGATGCTACACTTCAAGCCAGCTCAGCCTCTGGCTCCTCTTTCTATGGGATTTTTGCTTGACCAAGGTGCCAAATTGCCCAGTTCAGAGATAACCATATTAACTCAATTGTTCATGAGACCAGATTTCCAGCACCGAGGCCCACCTCCTTATCTAGATACTTGGTTCACTGAAGCAGGAAAATTCATTATAGAAATGATATCCTACATCTTGGGATTTAAAACCAGTGAATATGTTGATGAGACCACCTTGGTTCTCTTGTCAATATTTACTCCAAGATAGCCCCCTGCTGTTAAGTATGATTATGCCAACTTCATAGCTGATAAGATCCATGAGCAATTCATGAGCCTGGACAGAGAAAGAGTGTTTAAATACACATCATACATATATCATTTGTTGTTGTACAATCAACTAGATAGTTTTCAAAGTCCCCTCATAAAATTGGATCTCAAAGGAGAGCGAAGGTCTGTAATATTTTGGACCTCAGTCTTCCACCATGTTCATGAATCCACTTATACCTACTATGAGTTTACTGATTTGTTCATACATCCAACCTCCTCTTTATTGATGACAACTCCTCCTGCTAGACTTTCTGGTGAAATGCAAAAAATCTTAAAGCTCTCCAAAAACCACAGTGTAGGCGACTTGTACTTATACCAGAATCACACTGAAATCAGAATATTTGGCTGTGAACTGTGCCCCTACAAGCTACCCAAATTTGTGCCCATGAGACTGTTTGCACTGGAGTATTTCAGGCAGTTTATCCATGCAGACATAACCCACTTCTGCAGTGCTAAGAAAAAGGCACAACTCAAAATAAGAAATCAATTGGGCCCATTTGTCTTCAATAAAAGGGAAGCCTGGGAAGAGGCTGATAAGATTTTAGGGGAGCAACTTAAGCTAAAAAAAAGTTTTTATTGGGCACCATATGACCCCTATCATTTCATAAGTTATAGAAAAGTGAAAAACAAGCTAACAGCATACGTTCATCACAAGATCCCTAAAATTCAACAGTATGCTAATCAACAAGAATGGATAGAAGGCACATTAGTTGAAGAAATTACCGAGGAAGAGAAATTGGAAAAAAGCCATGAAAGAGCTTGAAAAAACGCTTGACCTGGACTCTTTTGGAGAGGTATCCTTCAAGTTACCTCAGCATACAGGAGGTGACACATCTTTTGCTGGGACTTCTTAGCAGCCATCACAGAAGGCCAGCACAAGGTCAGCTAAAGGCAAAGAGGTGATAGACACAGAGCAGGAAACAATGACAGACCAGCCTACTACATCAAAGGAACAAGGTCAAGGGAAAGTCCCTTCAGCACAGAAAAAGGCACCTGAAACCCCTGCACTACAAACTCCTCTAAATGAGGAAAGAGGCAAGAAAAGAGACAGGGAAGAAGGCACACCTATCAGTGGACCAGCAGAAAATCCAAGAGAAAAGAGGCAAAGGTTAAATCCTTACTTTGAAGAGGAACTCTTGGAAGAAACAACAGGCAACCTAAGGGGTGAGGGAATGACTGAACAACAAACTTCTCCAATGGTGGGCACATCAGCTAGCTCATACCTGCAAGAGCCAGAGAGGCAGCATAGGGTGGAAGTTTCATCCACCAGGCCTCAAAGCAAGCAACAAAGCAAGCAAGGTTCGGATATTAAGAGAACCTTCACTGAAATAAAAGCAAAGAATGATCCGGTGACAATTCAACTTTATAATCACTTGATGAGGACATCTCCCACAAATCAACAAAGGCTAATGTCAGCATATGACATTCAGGAAGGAAAAATTATCCTTAGTCATTTTAAGCCTAAAATACAGCAACCACAATCTGTTGCTGATTATATCACGACCAATCTGGAAGTTTTCTCTAAATAAATCCATCCAATGGACCAAATTGAGTTGCATAAGCAAACTTGAGAAATGGTTTACTCCACATTGGCAGACAAAGCATTATTGGCTCAAAAATTGTAGAATAATTTGAATAACACATCTTCCCAATTGGATTTAGAAAAGGCTTCCTCTTTAGCCAAGGATAACAGGATTAAATCCTTGGAAGAAATTATTATTGAGCTGGGACATGATCCCAAGGATGCCAAGGGCATAAAAGCACTAATAAAAAAGAAGGAAGAAGACATTGTAGCTCTCAGGAAACAGCTCAAGCTGCCTATTACCATGCATCCCCAAACTACAAAGATTGTTGAGCAGAAATCACAGGAAGATATGATGGACCTGCTGATGAAAATGAATGAAAGATTAGCAGAAACAGAGCAGGCATTAGAGAAAGCCATGAAAGAGAAGCAGGGAGAGTTGGCCTCCCAACCACCTGAAGTAGCTCCAACAATTACGACTGCTCCTCCTACAGTTACAACAGCAGTCCCTCCTACAGTCCAGGCATCAACAGCAGAAATCACCACAGGTACAGCAGCAAGTAGCAGCACTACTATGAGTACAGAGGAGTTAATAAAAGCCATGGAGGATTTAAAACTCCAAGTATCAGAACTGAAAGAAGCCAAAGAGAAATTGGCAAAATTAGAAGTAAGTTATGATAAATCCAAGATGGTTGTGGCAGAAAAAACAAGAGAGGTAAAGGCATTAGAAAACAAAGTAAGATCCTTAGAAAAGGATCTCTCTCTATATAAACCCCTTACAGAAATCAAAACAATTTTGTGGACCAACATTGGCCAATCCCTCACTGATGTATGGAAATCAATACAAACAATTCATGAGCAGATTGATTTGATAACAGAAGCTCAAGCAGAAATTCAAAAGGCCAAGAATTTATTGGGACATATGCCTGAACAGGCCAACAGGTTAATACATTTTTTGAACACCCACACCAGTGAAGAACTAGCGGCACTGGAAATTAGAGACAGGACAAGCACCATTCAAACAGTCAAAATAGTTCTAACCATGAAGAACTTCATACAAAATCTGGAGAGAAAGTGTCAGGACTTGCAAGTGGGGATAAATGCTTTCACAGAGAAGTTTACAGTTTTGCAGGAAAAGGGTCTGCCCAGTTTATTAACTAATGACTATAGGCTAATGACACATGCTAATTATGCTCACGGGTGAATACATATCTGGCTAATCAAATCACAGCATCATCAAGTACTGCAGGAGAGAAGGCACTCCCATCTGGACAGAGCCTGTATGACAATTTAGAAAATCTATTTTATATTGAGCATGAAGTGAGACATATTTTCATAGTCCAACCCGATTTCTTCATATACACTAATGCTGATGAGACTTTAAGGAAACTGAAAAGACATCAGTTACAAGGAGACCAATGGTGGCAAAGAATGTTAGAGATTCTATAAACATGTCTTTAATTTCTTTTTATAGCTTTGGAAAAGTTGAAATTTTTATATCACATGCCATCAAGCGGAAAGCCGGGATAGGAATCAAGTTGGAGCAACAGCATGCTAAAGCAGTATCAGATACAGTCGAAAGGGCCGGGACAGTAGCGCAAGGATATCAATAGAAGACAACTACCAGCCGACTCACTGAGCTTAAAAGTCAACATACCTGACCAACTAAAGCGGCTAGCACAACAGCAATTACTTCTTCATTTATTCTTCACTGCTTTCAAGATCATTTATTTCTCCTCTTGAGTTGGTAGAATGAGTTATTGTTAGATATTATCTCATTCAGATATTTTGTAACACTTTTTGTATAAATACCTCCCCAAGCAAACTATTCGGGGTTGGTTGGTGATAATTTCTTAGGCTGCGCTGTAACTCAGACGATTTTTTCAATACAGAAGTTGTTGAATTCATTACTGTTGGACTCTTTGGATGTGGAATTTGTGATGAGGATCATACTACAGAATTCTTGAATCATTTCATGGATCAATAAGTCCCTTCTAACTTATGTTTACTGTTTTCTACGTTTATTATGTCATATATGTCTCATATTCTGAATAACATGGAAAAAGAATAACTCAGAACTTGCTTGACTGTACTTTGTGTTCAATTTCTGTTATTATCAATGTTTTCTTCAGAATTAGCATGAACAGGAATTCTTGACTACTCCTGTCTCTCCTGGTTCTTTCATATTGATTAAAGCTAAGAAATTCTTGATTGCTTCTTGGTCATAATCATTCACTTTCCATCTGTCTGCATGATGAAGGATACTTAACTGCCCTTCACCCACAGTCTCCATCCCATCTGATTCCAGCTTATGAATTTATCCATGATTAATTACCTTGCTCTCTAGTATCACCTTCTGTCAAAGGAACCACATCCAGCAGTTCACCCTCATAGACTCCATTAGCCCAATGGATTGAACTTCTCAACCTTGCACTCCAGTTCTACTAAACACCACTATCCAAAACTCAAAACAAAACCCTTGTACTCCATAACTAGCCTAATATACCTTAAAACAAAGCTAAATTATAAAGAGAGAGCCCTCTCTGGATGCAGATTAGCTAGAATCTGCGTCTAAAAGATTGGTCTGTGGTTACCTCGGCTGTATTCCCTCCTTAGAATTTTCCTGGGGAACAACCTGAGTGATAACACCATGCAGAGGAAGAGAAATGTGATTGTTGCCAGATTTAATAGAAGATTTCAAAGTTTTTATCTAAGTATGCCAAAGGTTATTTGAAATTTTGAAGATGTTTTCATAACATATTACTCAACAACCCATCATCTTGATTTCAATTTTTATCTCAAGGAGAGTGGACCCACAACCATGGAGTAGATGTTTATTGATGCCGAAGAAATTGAAAACAACCCGTGGGCTTGTAGAAAGTTCCAAATCAGATTTGGCATGCAATTTTGAATGTAGAGGAGTAACATAAAGAATATGAAAAACATAGATAAAATCAGGGTTTTTGTGTTTTTAAACATGAATGCATTATTTCCAAAAAAATTTCTCTCCCGATCAATAAAAAATTTCTACTGTAAAAAATGTAGAAGATCTTTATCAACAAGATCATATTTCTATCGAGTTTTGTATAGATGATTTTAAGATGAATGATGGTACATACTCACATTGTACAATGCATTTTGCTGACAATGGTGAGATTATTTTAATTTATGACAAAAAATTATCACATCGTCAATTTTTTGAAGAGGATCATGTGGGGAATTATCCATATTTTTTGCAATGTAATTTTTCCTCAAAATATATGTGTCAAAATTTACATAGGGAAGTATGTCGACATATCTCTGACGCCAAAATTTTTATATCAAATTGTGTTAAAGGATTGAATCCAATCATCCTGAACCAAAGCCAAAGGATTTTGAAGAAGATATCTTCCGATGGTTGGAAGGATCATTCGTTAAATTTTTTTATGATATATATCATCTAGTTGTGAAATAAAATGTTTAAGATGCTCAGGTGAACTGAAATTGGATTAGGTGATTTCTTCCTCTTTTTCAAAATCAAACAAAACAAAAAATTAGGACCATGTCAACACTTTGCAAGGTTAAAATGGGTTTTTTCAATGTCTCCTCAAATCATGAATTAATATTCATATGTAACTTAACATAATGAACATAACAACGCATAATCCTTCTAGGCATAATGAAGAGAAAAACAAAAGGTTTGTTGACGAAGTTCACCCCTTCTGGGCTCCATCTCTAGGCTTGTCAACATGACTATACCACTCATATATTCAGTATAAAATGAAGTACATAAATGTTTGATGCAAGTAAATAGGTGGCTATTACCCTTGCAAGGTAATGTTCTCCTATAAATAACTCTCAAAAACAAGAACAACTCAAAACATCTCCTACAAAGATGACATAATTCAACTGAAATGAGCTAAAACGAGCTTGTGAACACTTCAATTCCACATTGAAGCACATAAACAAAACTTCACGGTAAGAGAAGTTAAACCTGAACTGAACCTTGCAAATTACAACAATTGTAGTAGATTTTTGAAGATAAGAATACCCCTACAAGGTCTTCTCCATGCCCATATACCTCCCATAACTAATTCCAAACCCCGACTGGTCCATACACCTTTAGTCTCAAAACTGCAAAAAGACTATGTAGATGTGCTAAAATCACAAATTAGAGGTTACCAATGGATTTAGAACATCCAAAACCCCTCAGTGGACTCTTTTTGAGATCCATTTAGTCAAAAACTTAAAACGATATGAGCTCCTAAGCTCTCCCATGAACTTGACTGTTAACAACCCTACAAATTCGACCTTCTATTTATCGGTTCTACAAATCCGCCCTGAAATTCACTAACAAAGCGAAAAAAATTCTACTTGCTAGTGCATTATATTGGATAGTTAATTTACCCTTGGACTCTTTAATCTAAAAATCAAGGCCACATGGGTCACATAGGGCCAAGGGTTGGGCCTTAATGCCCGCCCCTGCTGGTTAAGCCCCTTAATAGGGGACAAGGTCACATGTCGTTCCAAGTGTCCAAGAGTTGGGCCAATGACCACCCTACCCATCAGAGCCCCCAATCTGTTGGCACGTGGTCCTGTGGTGGCATACGACCCTGTGGCTGGCCCCCTGCTGCAAGCTCCTTCTCCTAGCACCCAAACTCTCTACGACAAGGGTCATGTGTAAGGCCATATGGCCTAGGTTGGGGCCTAGCATTTACGCCCTCCTCTTAGCCCTTCACTATGGTTCCATGGAAGTAAGGTGACCGTAGGTGGGTCCCATTCCTTAGCGCCTTCAATTGTTCCGCTCCAGATAATATGTGATGTGGTTCGGTGTTAAGGTGATTGGGGTGCCAGAATTATGGGCCAGGGCAAAGCCCGAGCCCTTGACTCCCCTGCCTGCAATCTCATGGGTGTTGGGTGACTTAGGGATAGGGCTTAGCCCCGGTCCCGTCTCCTAATACGAATTCAGATATATGTTAATTAAAACATGCCAATACATATTTTAAGTAACACCTAGTGGCATGGCGGTAAGGCATTGTGTTGTCTAGCATGAGGTCTCGTGTTTGATTCCCCTGAAGGAAGTTTGTTCGATAAAATGTTTTTGCACCAATACCAGGATGCCACGTGGAAGACTGTCATTAGGCCATGTGGCTCCAATTCATAGGTCCAACTCTCAAACTCAACCACCAATCATATTTCGACCACATGTGCCAAAACCAATGAACCTGAACATGCCAAGTGTTAGCATCTGGTTGGTTCATACCTATATGGTCACCCTGCTGACTCAATAGTACGCAACCCAATCAATTGGCCAGTCAACAGGTCTACTCCAACTTTATTAGTTTGGGAAAACAATAAGAACGTGATATATGGAGCATACAATGTCAGATTGAGGTGAAATGTTGGATTCAAAATGATAAGCTATTCGATTTGACGTTGGTTTCAAGAATTTCCAGGAAGTTTCATTTTTTAGCTTAAAATTGATCACCTGATCATCAGGATATGTTATTGACATCAAAGTTTGTTTTTATGCAACAATTTCCATTTTGGCTAGCCAAGATTATATATTCTTTCATAATTTTCATGATCCTATAACATATTATATAGATTATTTGGGTGGTTTGGAGAGGCAATATTTATTGCAGTTGATATCTCCTTCTAGGTGTGCACCACTTCCTATTGATGAGTTTTAATTATCTATCTTCTTCCCTCTTTTAAAAGCTAAGAACGGAGTTGGTGAAAGGTCAAATACCTAGAAGTTATCATGGTGTCACTAGAAATTTGATTTCACTTAATTCAAATCAGTTGAAGTAAATAAATAAGCTCACTTTGTGAGTATTTAGTTTACAATTGCATAAGCTTTTGTTACAATGTTTTAGTTTATGAATAAGGGATAGAGGTCCAAAATATAAATGTTTCATATATATTTTAGATTGTAAAGTTCTCATAAATGACTGCAAATAGATTCATATATGATTCCATAGCCTAAAAGAAAAGGCACCTAGTCAACATTTCTTAGTGTCCCGCAAGAAAGGCATTTCCCCCAGCTGAAGCCAATTTTGTAGCAGAATTTTGCAGAGCTACAATGTTGAAGAATTTCTGAAGGAAATCTTCAGCAACATAGTACTTTCACCAAATAATATAGCGTCAAATGAACTTGGTTTAAAAGAGGAGTTATGGATATGATTATACTGTATAAATTGCCAATCAAAATAGTTCAAGGAAGAACATGATCTCATTATTTTGGATGCCATCAAGTTCCATGAATGTGTCAGTCAACCAAAATACCTTAAAATGTAGTTACAACTCATCAAATATGATGATGGTGGGGGAAGTGAGAGAAGTTTTTAGTAGGTTCCATATTAATAAAATTTCTTTGAGAAATTATCCTTTTGCGGGGTATATCATAGAAGTTACTCTTTTGAAAGATTGCTTCTTGGAATTCTCTTTTGTAGTTGTTGTTTGGAAGCTTTTTACATTCAACAATTGCTCTAGGAACTTATCCTTTGACAGTTACATTCAAAATTTAGGAAATCATTCTTTGGTATTTATTTTGTCAACAATTGCGTAGATTGAGAATCTCGTTAAGTACTTTAGTATTAGGGGACTTCTTTATTAATTCTTCTTCAAAGATTGCACAAGTATATAAAAATGTCATGAATCTCGAAAGTTGATTTTCTTTGGGCAAAATGCACCAAAACAATTCAAATCACAGATTAGAAGATGCTTCCTATTGATCATTGTTTATTGAAATTATAATAGGTAAGTCTATGTGATCATGCTAGAATGCTAAGCTTATTGAATTTCATAAGTTTATTCACATTTGATGGTGAAAGGAACTATTTAGATGGTGATGTCAAGAATCTCAAATGGTGATAGAGCTTATTAATAAACAGAGGAAAATACCCGTAAAAGAAATATTTGTGGGACAACTGAGAAGAAATTCACACTTCAATATTACAAACCCCCAATGGTGAAATGCATGCTTTGAATATGGCTATAAACTATGAAAACTCACATAGTTTCTTAAAACTGGATGTTGAGGAAAATGAGATTTAAAATACATTTTTTTGGGGACTAGGGTGAAAATTTCAGGGATGTTTATATTGGTTTTGAAGACATGCCTACATCATTCTCTCAAATCCATATGGTAATAAATATTGTGGGTGCTTAGTTTGAGAAACCATATCAACTCAATCTCCAAAAAGCATACATATGGTATGGATAAAGGTGTCTATATAGGAATACGAAGGAAATTTCCTTATATGATGATTTTTAGAGTGAAATGCAATGGGAATTCAAGAAGTGGGCATTAAACTGTTTATCCAAAGTAAGGGTCACAAAAGAACCTTCATTTGACACAATGCATAAGATGGGTTATTTAAACATTGCACCATTCATGAACCAATATGAGAAAATGAACTTTGAAAATAATGTATATCTTAGAATAGGTGATTTTTTTTCTCCTAAAAATAACTATGAAATGATTTGGTTCAAATTTGCTAATTTTGATGTGAAAAGATCACCATGAAATTAATATGAAGACCATACAAGTTTCAAGCAACGTGGCACTAGAAATGGAGTCAAATTTATCTCCACATAGACTAACACAGGTGAGTATCACCTTCAAGATCATGGTGGTGCCTTTCACAAGCTACATAGCATATGTTCAATTCTCTAAATCGTTTAGTAATAATTCAGAACTGAAGAAAAATACCACAAGCAAGGGAAGTCAAGTTCTCCAAATTGCATTATGTATGACAGGTATTTGAAGGATTTTGGGGATACTCGCAACTTGCTATGCACACATATTATTCTCAAGAGGATGGCTGATTGGAATAATACAAGGCACTATATAAAGCTTTGTGTGTCCTTATGGGGTGGAATCAAGATGTTCCACGTGATAATATAATGTTATCTCAATCGTTGGGTGTGATTGAAGCAAGAGCTAAACAAGAAGACCTTATTTTACGGCCTTTGTTAATTATTGTTCATAATACATGCATCAGAAAGTAGAAAGATGAACGAGGGAGGGAAATCCTCTCGTAGAATTTCAAAACGATACTTTGCCTCTCGTCATTTAAATTTTGTTCATAGCCATCACAATTGAAGGCACTTGTAATTCTATCCTAATATTATGCTTCTTGATGACTATTTCAGATGAAGAATCAATGCAAATATTTCGAGAGTTGAGGAGTTGTAAACATCTCAAAATAATAATTAGCATTTTCCTGCATAAATAGTTACTGAGTGGGAAATTATAAGAAAAACATTATATATGGTGGTTCCCCTACATCACTTACTAGTTTTAGATTTTTTTCATCTACATCAGATGGAAATATACCAAGGGTTATGCTTTTATATGGCCCATATTAAATGCGGTACCCACTACCATTTTGAACGATGGAAAGAGGGGGGAGGGGGGGTGGTCTGCAAAACCATTTGTGGTTTTGGCCTCTGGTACCACTTGTCATTGTTTGACTTTTTCAGAGCTTTCTTGTATGTATGTTAAAATATATAAAGGGTCGAGACTTAAGAGGATTTTAAATATTATATATATAGTATCAAATTTATTCAATATTGTAATTTTTATTATAAACCTTTTTTCTTTTTCTTTTTTAAAAAAGGGATAGTTTTGTAATTTTTATGGAATCAATTTTCTAACTGATTTAGATAGTTATTTTAGGGGAAGTAATAAAAGACCAATATAAGGTAGAAAAATGGTTTGAAGTATAGGGAATTTGATAGCCATGTAAGGATGAAGTCTCTCAAAAACTAGTCAATAAAATATCAATTTGATTTTAGATTTTGAGAAAATTACAGTATGTATTATATCTTGTTTTCTCTTGTATACTTATTATTTCATGTTGTGTTTTTTCTTCTACTGAAGGAGGTGTATTTCATGTTATACTTATTATTTCATGCAGCAGTAGGATTTCTCAAATCAAGATTATAAATTTGTCTATGCAAAAGTATGTTTCAGATGACACATATAAGTTGACTAAGAGAACCTTAATCGGCGCTCCATCTCTTTCAGGAATGCATTCCTATTTTCTTCCCCTTTCATCGATTTCACTCTTAGGTTTAGAACTTGAATTCCATCTGGCCCAAGTCTTAATCATATCTCTTTTGAATTTCATCTTTCCATCTCATGAATTTAAAATCATGCAACTCTCAATGACCTGAATAGTTTGATCGTAAATGATGGTTTTCTGAACTAGAATTAATCATTGTTTTTATATAAATCCATCCCCAACCAATCTTTAAAATTATAATGGATCTTGATAGATGTTCTCGGAACTGAACCCCTACATCTAGGGGTTGTCTCTAAGGAACATCAATTTGAACCAAGGAAAATTTTAGGGGCTAATATTCACAAGTGGGATGGTTTTCTATGCTTATTTTTAAAAGAGAGATTCATCAATTTCAACTTTTTTCTAAAAACAGTTCACCCAAATTTTATAGTATAACGTTATTTTACCTTAAAATTCACCATTTTTTTAATAGTATTGTTATCAACCTATTTTTCTCCCTACGGTTAATACATATGAGATATTGTGTTGATTGACATTTCTAAGCCTAGACTACTCTTTTTCCCAGTCTATTCACCAACTGCACAGATCCCAACTTATGCGTGTGTTTGGAACCTTCTAACCGCATGGAGGACACACTGTCCAAGTGGTTATGGCCTAGATTTCACTGTTGTGTGCGTGCGGTTTGGAGACTTGTTCTAAATACTTGTGGTTCCTAGGAAATCAGTTTGAATCATCACTTTATCCTATCTATTCGAGCTAGCTAGGACTAATTATTGGGAATATTCTCTAACTTCTCATTTTCCTAAGCAGCTACATTCATCCTCCTCGGAGTCTCTTCTTCCTATTTATACTAGGCCATCTTAGAGGGTGAGGCTAGTTAGTATCTTGGATACCCAGAGTTTTGGAGTGAGCTTGAGAGAGTCTATGCAGCCATTGTGATTCAAATTTGAGGGCTTCATGTTATTTATTCATTCTTCATTATTGTGGGGATACTTTGTGGGAATGAGGAGAGGAGGACCAAATCTTGAGGTATATTGATGTATTTTCACTTATATGATTAATTAAAATCTATGTTCCTTCCTATTATATCAATTTTGCAGTAATTTATATATGTGATTTCTAGATGTTTTGAGCTAATGATCTTCTACAGAAGATCACTTGTTGTCTCTGTTTGGTTGTGTTTGTCTACAGGCTTTAGATTGGGAGTGGATGAAAGATATCGATGAGGTTGCACAGGAAATGGATGAGTTAAAACAATAGGTTGTTGAGTAGATTGTGGTGGTGCAAGAAGCTTATGAATCTCATCCATTCGAGGGAACTGGTGAGTTAAATGTTCACCTTGACAAGTCTTGCAAGGGAAATTAATCTTACAATGACATTTAGTGGTGACCCCTCCCTGATTTTGTGGGTTTGGTTGAGTTTCCTGAAAAGGTTGAGCCTTTTGTTTATTCTTCTTGTTATTTTTACCACCAAGTTGTTGGTTGCTATTAGGTGTTTTGGACTTCACCATGAGAACATCAATGGAATTCTCAAAAGAAAGTGCTTTTGTAGAGCCAGACGCACTTGTTGGTGTTTGCGATGTAACGATCAATTTTCCAAGCTTAGAAACAAGTTGGCTCACGGAATCGAAAACAAACCCAATCACACCATCAGCGTGTGGGCCATGAGTAGGTTTGGGTGGGTCAATGGAAGGCTTAAGAGCATTGGGCAGTACTTCATAAAGCATATCTGACTGTGAATAAATCAAATCCAGTTGTTGGGAAGCTAAGATAGCTTTCTCCTCAATGACAACTCTAAACATAAACACATCTTTGGCGATTTGAGTTTTTGAGGATCGAATGAACCATTTGTGCAAGATATCATCAGGAAGCTTGGTTCGCACCAACCTCTTGTGACGACACGACACATGATTATGATCAGAAATCAATGTGGCATCATCTTGTTTAAAGTTAGACAAGAGACTGGAATCAATATCATACCTCATAGGCAACCGAAAGTGTGTCAAAAATGTTTGAGTTGGGGATGAAAAGTCATTTTAAGATAATGTGTCTAATTCAATATACCATTTAGAAGAATCCCCAGTTAAAGTGTGTTGGAACAAGTGTAACTTAATCGAACCGTCCACTAAAAAGTTTCATGAACACCATAGATGATATGTGGTGATATGAGTGGATAGATTCTCTCCAGGATTTCCTTCAAATTTGGGAATTTCGAAAGATAACTTTGTGGGCATAGGTGGCCACTAGGGGTCATGTTGAATGGGGTCTTCGGTCAAATTTCTAAATCCGGCAAATCAAGAGAATATATAAATGGATTATGAAGTTGACTGAATGGGTCAGAAGTACAAGAATTACTCAAGCAACCTTGAGGTCCCGCCCCCCCTTATAAGGATTATGATGTAATGGTTGTTGGCTCTGGTAAGGGTTCGCTTCGACATATAAATGATGTGGACCAAGATGACTGGTGAAATGATTCCCCCCCCCAAGGGTAAGTTCCCCTAGAGAGTAATGGACCCTCGAGAGCATGACTGCTAACAAGATTGTACCCAATGGGAAAGGATGAACCGACCTGGGCGGTAGCACTAACATAAGGAGGGTAACTTATATAAGTGACGGTACGAGCAACAGGGTTGCCCCCAAGTAAAATGGCCACTGCAAGAAAAATGTTGGAAGTTTGCCTCCCTTCAAACAATTAACTGTATCAGGCTTGTGACATATTTGAAGCAACGTTGCCCCCAACCGGGGTAGGAGAAATGGATGATCCCCCCCCATACATTTCTGGAAGTTCCCATGCCTAACTGAGAGACAAGAATCACATGTTGAGAAAAGCTAGGAGAAAAGGCTATTGAACCTACTGTCTGACTATGATTAATGATCACAATCGACATAGATGACGAAGTAGGAATAGAGTTGTACTAGAAATTTGTGGGAGCTATGGATGAGAATGGTGGAATGCCCCAAGAAGATGTGAAAGGCATATATGGAGGAGTAGGTGCAGTCACACCGAGTGGTGGAAATGATGACATGATAGATGATACTGCTAATGAAAAAGGTAAATATGACTCAAATTCCACCATAGGATAAAACACTAATAAAGGAATGCGAGTATAGGCAAGTGTGGAACAGTCAGGGTTCAGCTGCAATAACTTAGTTTCTAGAGGATTGATCGAAGGTGGATTAGTAGGAGAAGCTGAGTCTAGAGATCAAATCACTACCAGAAGGACCAGGCATAAAATCCACAATTGTGGGTTAGTTAGGGTCTTGAGCACTAAAAGGCACTCTCTGTGCAAGAATATAAAGTCCACGACATTTAAGAGGCAAATTGTGAATACGACATAATTGGTGACAACTATATTAATCCAGGGTGAAAGATTATAACTTAACACAATTAAGATAGTGCAAACACCCTAAAGCCAAGACTATTGACTCGGACCAAATAATACACACTAAAAAAGTCCTAAGAGGTAGTCACACACAAACCAAATACAAAAAAGTTGGTCATGGAATAGTTATACTGGCGACCTTCTTCCTAGCCCTTTTAGCCACGAACTTGGTCCAAGTGTCCTTATTAGCTATGGGGCACCCCCCGAGAGGACTGATAGAGTATGACTAATATATGTCCCAGGTACAAAGAAGATGAACACGACCCTGCACCTGCGTATGAGCCTTAGAAATATTGGCCACTAAGATTACCACCAACAATAATACATCCCAGGGAGAAAATTGTCAACGAAATTCACACATTGGTAAGATAGCTAAGTCTGAAACCCCCTTGAGAGTTTCCTCCCAAGTGGCTCCCTACAAGTGCTATAACAAAATGCTAATAACATCATTTGTAATATGTGAAAATTTCACAATTCATGCCACCCGAAACTAATCGAAATGGGGTATGTCACCTCGCCCAACCCAAGTGTGACCTTGTGATTGACCATCGTGTTACAAGAGATTCCCATAATGCACTATTGCAAGTGGATTTGTCTACCTACTGCAAGATGCTAAGTTTGTCTTATAGTCTTGGAGCAATTGATTCACACACCTATCTCCAAGACCTTATCCTAAGCTAGTTGGTGTACTACAAAAAAAAACAGAAAGATGAGTCTAGTTGCTTTTATTATTGCATTACTTTTAAGTGGTTGTTGTTTACACAATTGGGATGTGGCGTGAAACTTAGATGTTGTGAATGAATCTTGCTAGTAACTTGATACAGCTATATGAAAAATTTTCTTTTCACTTCGATGAATTCTAACTATAGGAGGGTAAGAGTTTTTCACAACACACCAATGCCTATGATAATGCACCTATCACTAAATTCTTAAATACAATCCCCAGATTTATAAATATTTTGACCCAAAAGCTAATAAAAAATAAAAGCAACCAAAAAGAGGCCGAAGAAAATTCCCCAAGCTAGAATGCAAAGCATTTCAAAAGCGTCAAAGCTAGGAAAGCAAATCTAAAGAAACAAACACACTCAAGCAATTAAAAAAATACAAAAGTGAAAGAGGAAGGCAATGTCAACAAGCTATGGATGTAGAACAATGGCTTGTCAAAATCCAATGTTTTACAAAGTTCAAAACTAGGTGCTAGAGGTAGGAAGACCTAAACAACATTAGATGGGAGTGATAACAAACAATCAAGACACACCCAATTAAAATTTTCTAGATTACAACTGCACAACCAAACACAACACCACCAATTGTGATACAAACAAGAAAAACAAGAGAAATCACTCAAATAAAGGTGATGAAAGCCAATGAAAGGAAACAAAGATGTTGATCCAAGATGAAAAACAAGTTTAAATAGTCACTCAAGCAACCAAACAGATCTAAAAAATAAGAGATATCAGGATGAGGACACTAGCCCCAACCAAAACACCAAAATCCCTCAAAGGAAACCTCGAAGGACACAAGCGATGGAAGACCTCAAACAAACCAAGAAATAAGGCTTCAAACTAATAATGTATCAATAGCCAACAACAATAAAAATCAACAACCCAACATATCTAGGACAAATAAGAAAGAAAATGAATGAACAACAGAAATTCAAGATGCAACAAAGAGATCATTTCAAAAATGAAAGGCCCAATATAAGGAAACCCACTGAGAAAAATAGATCTAAAACAGACACAAGCTATAGAAAAAAAGCCAAGAACATGCTCAAATCTAAACCAAAGGTTCAGGGGGGAAACTTAGAATTTTCATGGCTAAAAGTACAACAAAATGGATGAACCATGTTCAAAGCAGTTACCACTGCTCTCTTGAAACAACAAGGTAGCGGTTGAAGCCTCTCAACTGCATGAATAAAGCTTTGTGTATGTGGTTGTGGAAAAAACCCAATTTTTTTTAAAACTCGCACACAAATAGAAATAAAAGACGAATATTTAGAAAACAAACCCCCCTATCTAGTCAACTTAGAGGTCATGGATTTACCCATTGTTAATCCTAGGAAGATTATGCCTCTTCCTGCCTCTAGCCTCCCCGATATGGAACAGGTAGATCTTAGCATCCAAAATCTTGAATCGACCCAAGGGGCATCTCCTTAGTCCTCCTTGGAAGTGCCACCCATGGACCAAGTCAAGTATTGGGTTTCTAATGTTGAAGTTTCTAGTAAATTTTCCAACTCCTCTCCACCTATTAACGAGTGTCTTGCGCCTCCTTTATGTATTGATCTTTGATCCTCCCTCATGTCCTCAAGATAATTTTAAGAGTGCAACTATGTTATAATTTCCCTAGCATAGTCAACCTTTCCTGATTGAGAACCTTGACTTCCTTTGACATGGCCCCACATTGGCAAGCCATATGGTCCCCTCACCCTCCATAAGTTTGCGTATAGAAACCCTTGGCTCGTGCCCAACTGTGGGAACCCTTTAGCATGACCTACTGTACTATGATGTTCTTGTACATATTATACAAAGAACTGTGATGATTTATCTCTTTTTGGTTTGGTATGTGATGCAAATATTTGTCATGCCTAATTTATGCCAAAATCTAAAAAACAAAAAAATTATAAAACTCAAAAAACAAAAAATATATGTCTTGTTTTTACCTCATCCATGTTTATTTATTTCATTATGTGATTTAAACATGGGTCTAGTCTTTCTACTTGTTGTTTACATGACAGGGTAGCGTTTGTATTGCGACATCCATTAGACCTTAGGTGTGTTTCTCTTGAACTTGACATATAGGGGTAGGTCATTTTTGTTGTTACCATTGCATTTTGATCGTTAGTGTCGTTTTAATTCCTTAGGTCAGACCCTATCAAGTTGCAACTTTAGCCACTTTCCTTTATGCATATCGTCACTTGGCAGTAGAGCTTACCTAATCATGCATACCCTAGTTAGCACCCTTTTTCCATGTTGGTGTCCATGCGGTCAATTTTATTCTTCTTTTCAGAATCCCTTTGTCTAACCTGCCATGACTTAGAATTTGAGCCTCGTGTCCTCTTTCTCATCTTATTTCTGGCTATACCCCTCGAGGATTCCAACACTTTTACCCCTTGTGATTCCCTTTTTTATCAACCTATTTTTTGCATATTGAGCCTTGGTTTCTCTCTTCCATCATCATCCCCTGCTTCGCTTGTCATTTGCTTTCACTTGGTGTTTTACCTTTTCATGGAGGAAATGCAGCGATGAGTGGTCCTATTAGCCAACATTTTACCCTCTTTACGTCACGAGTAGTTCCATCATCACCAAAACTAGTTGCTACCCCTTACACCACTCATTCCTCCAGGGGGAGTTTTCTTTAAGCTCTTTTCAAACTCCTTAAATTAGAAAAGATTTCCAAGTGAACTTGTCTCCTTCATACTCGCTAAAGTACTTGAAGGGTCATCTACCCAGTATAAGTTTAACCCTTTTCTAGACTAGGATGGACTAGTTACAAAAAAGGAATACTCTAGTCAACTATGGCTAGAAGGTTCTCTCTTGTATCCTTTTATCTATTTTTCAAGCTTGGGGGACTAAATTTATGAAAAATTAACTTTTAAAAAGAGAAAGGGAAGGGAAAATTCATTTTCTTTAGTCATCAAAAGGTAGCATCAATTGTGTCAACCCTTAACATGACACCTATCTACTCCATTATCTCATAGTTGGGTTTTAGCTTGCCTAGGAGTCGTACCATACATATGAGTTGGTCTACTCCTCTGATTTGTTACTTTTCCAGTCATATGGAGAAGGCCTCGATTCCTCTTACGTCATTGCATAATATCACATGGTGCTCATTAGTTATGTTTCTGAGTCACTCTTATGTCATGCCATTATGTGTTCAAGGGAAGTCTCATCCTATCTCGACCATCAGTAGTAGCATGTTGACCTTTTTTATTCGACCATCCCTCTGTCAGTTGTACTTCATCACTTTATGACTTCATCCATACATCACATCATCCTGGTCTGTTTCGATTTGATTGATGGGGGATACATTAAGGCCCTCCTTCAACAAATCTTATGTTGTTGAGTTTAGCTCATTATTCAAGATCTTGATCTAGGAACCAGTAGTACCTTGGAGCTTGCAGACCTCACTGGAAGGCTTGCTCATGATCAATAGTGGGTTTCCATCATTAGCTCATGATTGTTCGATTTCACTGGTGTTCAATGTCAACTCATTTATTCACACTCAGTGGATTGGACTAAGTACCTTGGGAACCATTTTCCTCACTGGGTCGGTGATCAGGCAGCTTCTACCATGCTTGACATCAGCTCATATATTCACATGATGTAGATTCGTACCATCAGGGTTATGTCCCTGGATTAGGGGCATCTCACTCTTATATAGTATCCCTCCCAGGTTGCGATGGAGTTATGTATCATTTATCTACTTTGAGGACTATCTTGGGACACTTCTCTATTTTTCATGTGCCCATAGTCCTACTAATGTCTACTGTGACATAGATCCACATTTTATTTGCTGGTGGTTATGCTCTATCTGTTGAGTAACATGGATCCACTATGTATTTCTTCGTGGTCATGTTCTAGCATTTCATGTCATGGATTCGCAGTGAATGGAAACCATGTTCAATATCACTTTTGACCGAGCATGGGTATGCTCACCTTGGGGATGTTATCAACATAGATGAGACTTCAACTTCTAGTATCTTCCGATCCAATTTCTTGCCTTTTTCTCCTCCCTTCTATTTTGACCTCTTAGCTCTGTTATAATGCATTTCATCCATCAGTTACTATTTTGACCTCATGCATCAGGGGGCATCTATTATCATCCTATTTTTCTCCCTAGGGTTAGTACCTATGAGATACTATGTTGATTGACCTTTACTAAGCCTTGACCATTCTTTTTCCTATTCTATGCCCCAACCACACAGATCCCAACTTATGTGTGTGGTTGGATCCTTCCAATCGCACAAAGGATACATTGTTTGAGCTATTAGACCAAGATTTCATTGTCTTGTGCATGCGGTTGGGAGACTTGTTCTAGAGACTTGTGGTTCCTAGGAGATCAATTCGACTCATCACATTATCCTATCTCTTGAAGGTAAATCTCTTGGGTGTGAAATATGGGAACACGTAGCTTCATATCACAATTTTAAAAAATTTGTGTATGAGAGTCAAGCCTTGTATCACTTGGCATACCACCTTTGATAGGGATATATCACTAAGAAATTCTTATAGGTAGTTCCAAAGCTACACTCATCCCATGTACCACTAATGAAAACAATTTCCATGTGATATGCAATATCATTTCATTGAGAAAGGAAGGGTCTATGTGATATGCAACTTTATACCATTAAGGAAATGAATTTATGGTAATTTCTAACTCCTATCTCTTATGCAATAAAATTTTATCTAGAATGCTCAATTGAAATTTAAATGGAATCTATGCTATCTTTAAGGGGCTCATACATGTGTTTAATTATTTATTTATACTCTTGTGTAGAAATTCTATCTAGCAATGATATAATATAGGCTATATTCCCTCTTGTAATTGGAAAATATTTTTTAGTTTAGTGATATAATCAAGACTTGAATTTTGTATGTCATCGGATAAGAATAGTCAAAGTGCTAAGCTGAGCAACTTTGTCACCCAACGGTGAAAACTAGAGTGGCAACATATTAATTATTTGTAGGAGTAAGAAATCATATCCCTAAAAGGACCATACAGTTAGCCTTTTTATATAGATGGTATATTATAACAATAAACAAATCATATCTAAAATCCATACAAGAGGGAGAAAGCAAGTTGGAAAAAGAAAACATTTAGACCTCACACAAAAACCCCAAGATTAAGAAAGATATCCGTGCAACTAGGGTGGATTTTATTTGTCCTAGTTCTAAGTAAGGAACATCTAAGGGCTATCCAACAAGCTAAATTTCTTCCCTAAGCATATTGAAATGAAATTATGAAATGCAACTTTAAGGAGATAAAAAAATGGAAGATACCAAGTACCTTAGAGATGTCCTTCTCAAGCTATAAAAATTCTTAAAGGATGAATTTCAATCACAATATAGGTATTTTGAAAGGATAAATGAACCCTAAAATAACACTTCTTTTGTTAAAACAAAACAAAAAAAATCCTAAAACAATTATACTCTAGGAACAATGCAAAAAAGTATGGTGATAACCACTATATATGCACCACTAGTAACAATAATTTAAAATCCATCACCAAAAGTCAAATTATTAGTGATAGATAAACACTAAACATCACCATACAATGTAGGAACATACCCCAAAAAGTGTGTTGGTCTAGAATGGTTTTGGGGAAATGAAGGGTCTATTTATGGGGTAGAATTGAATGGTTTCCACTTGTAACTACCCATAGGCTTAAAACATAAGCAAATAGAAAGAAAACACCCAAAAATCTCAATGGTGAGGAGGGTAGGGGGTATTCACCCAAAAATCTCAATGGTGAGGAGGGTAGGGGGTATTCAAAACACATGCACAACTAGATAAGAAGAAAATATTTTTTTTCCTTTACTGGATTCATTAATATGTTGTGGTAAATTACAACTAAGATGTACAATTTACCATAATATAATAGTTGTGAACTAGATCTAGACAATAATGAAAGTAGAACATGAAATCCATATTCTATATATTCTTTACAAATGCTTGAAACCCTAATCTATACATGTGAAAAAAAAAACAAACCATAGCTATAGACACAAATAGATGGTTTGAAAGAATGTAAATAATACCTAAACATCTAATGGAAAGTACAAAGAATTCACCTATGAAGTAGACTTGTTGAAGATGGCTCTAGAGCTTCCTCCTTGGGATGAATTCCAAAATCCGCCATAGATAAGCACTAAAAGCAAAAGAAGGGGCAATGCAAGGGTAGCACGAGCAGATCTGAAAAGGGCTGCGAGAGAGTAAGCGAAATTGAGAAATACATGTGAACTACGAGTAAATATAAGAACAGAGGAGAGAGGGATAAGGTTAAAGATTTGCCATACAGCTGGTGGATGGTCGGAGGCATTTGATGAGGGTCAAACTTTATTATAAACGGGACAACAATAATGTTTTATTACAAGTTTTGGGAAAGAGTTGATCCCACACAACTATGACTTTATGCTCATCTGCCAATGATCTTCAATAGTTGTTGCGGTGTCAATTTTAATTATTGTTGTACTGCTCTGTTTTGATCGACACAACTATGAACGGGACAGCAACAATGTTTTGATCGACACAACTATGACTTTATGCTCATTTGCGAATGACCTTGAATAGTTGTTGTAGTGTCAATTTTAATTATTATTGTACATTATTGACTGGGTCCATCCTCGCTGCAATTTTAATTATTGTACTGATCTGTAAACGTTACTGCCTGGGTCCATCCTCCTTTCATTACTGTCATTACGTGTAACTTTTATAGAATGTTTATTCTCACTAGTTGTGGAATTGATTAAAATTGATTTTTAAATGAATAAGTTTATTAGTATTTAAACACTGAAAATTTCTAACATTCATGAGCTTACAAGTTTATTTAGTTATTTGAATAGTGAAAATTTCAAGATCCGTGCACAAGCTTGGTGAAATTTTAACAATAGTCCATGTTTATATCACCAATATTGGAAGATAAAGGGTTAATTGCTTTTATATTTTGGGAGATATGAAATTTACATCAAATTTAAGTATAGATTTCAACATTTCAACTTTGGGATATTGGATTTTGCATCACCACTTGTGAAATTTTAGCTTTGGATATTGGAATTTGTCTCATCACTTGTAGATTTTTTGTTGTGATATATATTGGAATTTGTTTTATCACATATGGAAATAGGTTTCTCACTCGTATAATTTGGCATCAGATAAACCAAGTTTCTAATTCTTTGAACACGAAATGCCAAAAAGTATTGAAAATGAAACTATGATTAAAAGAGATGATTTAGATGAAGGGGGTGTTAAAAATCCACCATAGATTTTTGGAGGTAAAGCTAGGGTCATGAGTTGTGTCCTTCATGTGAAAAGTTGTTAATGTTTGCTAGCTATGTTGGGCATTACCCTACCTGATGCTATTGTATTTTGTCATTTGCTTCATCCATGCTATTGAAACTTTTTCCCCAATTGCTTCACTAAATTCAAATTTTTATAATCATTTTCTTTAAATGAAAAATTTGTTACTATCTATGATTTGTTAATGCATTTATGAAGTGATATTTTTTTAATACATGAAAAAGTCTCAAACACCTTGGGCTACTTTCCATACCACTTATAATAACATGTTGGTGGTTCATGAAGGGGTAAGCTTCTATTTAGCTAGAGACCTCTAAGTATTGATTCTCCCACCTATTTCCTTATGCTTGAGGAAAACAAACACTTAACCAAACATAAAGAATTTAAAATCTTATTGTAAAACAAAAAATTCATTGTTC
>APFE030687909.1:8332-23588 GCA_000404065.3 Pinus taeda
TTTCACTCTATACTAAGTAGAAAAGGTGTTTAACCATTACACTAAGTAGAAAAGATATTTCACTATTCATATTAAGTGTTTATTCTAGCTTAATGGATATAAATGAAGATGATAATAATAATAATAATAAAATGTGAAGTCTAGTTTATACTTTATATTGAAAATTGTGTAATTAAAAAAAAATGGTTAAATAATAATATTATTATTAATTTACACATTTATATTATATTTGGAAAAATTCTTTATATCATTCTCTAAAATAAAATATGAGAACTATCTCACATTTATTAATACAACAATAACAAATATGTACCAAAAAAATTGTAATGTAAAGACTTTATTTATGAAATTTAAAAGTATACATCAAAATAGGTTGAAGTTTATCCTAGTCTACCTTTAGGGAAAAATAAAACTTCAATCTTAACAGTAACCATGTGAAAAGTTTGCTAATGTTTATCTAAAAAACCAAAAAAAATAGTGTGGTGTGCTAGGCTTAATAAACTAAAAAAGAGAACAATATGGAAACTAACATCCAGACATCATATTTATAGATCTTCACAAGCTTCCTGGGGAGAAAATTAGGTCAAGGGGGATGCCTAAACGAGTCTCTATTTGCTTTAGTATGCAATCTATGGAACACATATATTTGACTACATCTTGTCCAACATTAATAAAATCTCATGTTTTTCTTAATTCCCGTCAACCAACACTCATCCCAACAATAATTTCAAATTCCAATATATGTTGATTTTGGCAATAGTCTTTCAACTACACATAGGCAAGTGTGAAACCCTTGCCCACTTTATTTTCACCAATACTTATGAGTACGGGCTACACCTAACATTCAATACTTAGCTATTTTTCTTCACTTCTACTAAGCATTATCATTACATAGTGGAAATAACATTTACATCATCATCATCATGTCATAAAATATGCAAAATGTAAATAATTTCTTTTAAATGGGAGGGGAAACTCACTGAATATTAGAGTCTTCCCAAATACAATAATTTAGTCGTTTTATAATTTCATTTACAAGTACAACCTTTCTAGGAAACTCCAAATTTCACCATAGCAAGATTTCCAATTTTCTGCCTACTCGTGTTAGGTCGCCCACCTCACCGGGTCGGGTCGCCCTTCGTTCAACAGTGCCCACCTGTGAACTCTGGTTTAGGGCCACCCACCTCTATGTAGCGTTGTTTCGTCTCAGTAGAACCATGTAGAGGTGCCCAACTTATCGGGTCGGGTCGCCCTTTCATGTTCAACACCGCCCACACACTCCTAGCTCGTCGAAACATTCATTCAGCCTGCTCCCCATGCAGACCCACCCAACCGGATCAAGTTGCCCTTCGCATTCAGAGCTATCCATGCCTACCATTCAAACCACTCGCGCACGCCTCCAACTCATCAACCTTGTCCTCTGTGCAGACCTGCACAACCGGGTTGGTTTGTTCGGCTGCACCTGCGGGTCGGGTCGCCTAGCTCGGTCAAGTTGCCTACACTCACTACAGCTCGATTCACCCAAGCCCAGCTCGTCAAACAGTTTGCCCATTCACCCGTCTGTCAGTCCACTATAGCTCGCTCGTGCATGCCTGCCCAAACCTGCAACTTACCCTTTTGTTCTCTTGGTTCGCCATTACGACGCTGCTTCCGCCTTCTTTTGGCTTTTTTTAAGTCACCAAGTTCTTTCTTGATGCTTGTCGCTTGGACTTCGATTTTCCTTCTCCTCCAAGTCGCCATCTTCTACTTATACCTATCGCCGAATGTGTTTAGGCGGGTCAACATGCCCCTAGGCCGATCTCTCAACTCGTCCTCTAATCATTGGGTCCACTTCCACATGTCGGCCCGCCCAGGGTGGCCAACTCCACACGTTGGCCCACCTAACACAACTAGGGGATTCTAGCTCAACTTCCTCTCTTTACCCTGACCCGTTTCAAAATAAAATTAGAAAACTGACCAACTCGCACCTCTAACGAGCCTGCATAATTCTCTTCACCCATTTTGCACAAGTTCGCCTAAATCAAAAGGCTAGTTTTGTTCTAAGCTATGTGCTCTCTGTACTCTCAAAGATCGTCCTCTTCAAGTTGGGCATAAGATTTGAACTTAAAAAATGATATATCAAAGCTCATTATAAATATCAAGAAAATGAAAGGGTGCCATTGTGACATTTCACTATTTTGAGGAGATGCCACCATTGTTTCTCTTTTTAAAAGGTCATGCTTTTCTATTTTAAGCATAGTTAGTTAGCAATTCAAAATAGCAATGATATATGGGTTGATTTACATAAATAAAATATAAAACCGCTACAATGAGCAGGAGAGTGAGTCTACATACCACCTTACCCCGCCGTTGTCGTATCCTTTGTCTGTTCACTGCTCCTGTCTACCACCTTTCTTCGTTCCAGCCAGTTTCGTGCTTTGCTGCATGCAAATACTAATGCCACCTCAGGCCCTATTTGGTTTATTCCTAGCCTTCTGTCCCTTCAGACCTCCACATGTCCTGTTTCTTTCCCGACACTCTTTCTCGAGTCCTCTTCTAGGAATGTACCTCGACCGTTCTGTCCGCCTTTACTCCCCATCACTCCTACGTCCTCCCGACTGCTCTTGCCATATACTTTGTGTCTTGTTGCTGCCACTTGCCATCCCTTCTCTGACCCTTTTCTCGGATCCACACCTGCCCTCCACCATCTCATTCCTTACTTGCACCTCTACTGGCTTCTCGGGATGCGATCCTTCCCTGCCCTGCTCCGTCAGCTGCCCTTTTTTCCATTTACTCCTTTCATTTCTCGCATGTGTCCTATCTGTCATCACCGGTTCTGTACTTTCCTCGCGTCTACCACTTGCTGCCTTTTCCTGAACATTCTTCTATGGATTGCTATTACCACCTTTATCGACTTCTAGGAGTTTTTACAACTGCTCCTTCTCCTCCGAGTGAGGGAGCTCTGTTCCTCCGAGCTCCATCAACCTTCCCCTGTTTCGGCTTCCCTAATTAGCTAGCCAGTCTGCTGGTCTGTTGCCTGTTCGTCTTACATGTGTGGGAATAAGATAATCTATTATGTTTATCAATTTCCATATTTCGCTGATTAACCATGCTGTTCTCTAGATCCTGATAATCTTTTCCGCCAGTGTCTTGTTTTACAGTTGTTTTACCATGTCAACTACCAGTTTCAAATCACCTTCAATTTGATGGTTCTGGTACTTTTCCCGGATGGCAATTCCGAGTCCACATTTTAGCGCGTGTAATTCCTCTTCATTGTCCATTGCTTCTCCAAATCCATCGCAAAGATTCTTAGAGTGGTTCCTCCATCATTCTTGAGTAGCCCCCCTATTCCTGCTTCTCCCGGGTTACCTTTTACTGCCTCATCAAAGTTTAGCTTGACTAAACCTTGCGGTGGATGCCTGTAAGTGCTAATCTCCTTGAACTCTTTGGCTTTGGTTTTACTTTTTGTTCTATCTATCATACTTTGTTTTAATTGTAAACGCTGCAAAATTCTCTCCTCTGTTTGGTTAATCTTCCAGTCTTCATCATTCCACCTTTTTGTTAAAATAGTTTCTCTGATATTTTGTATTGTTTGTTTCCATATTTTGACTGGGATTCTCCTTTCTTCTTTAAATATCACGTTATTTATTTCCTTCCAGATGTTCTAAAGCATGAACCCTGTGGACAGCGTCCACGCAGATCTGGTTCTAGTAAGGTTTTCTTGGCTAATTTTCAAGAGTATTTTTTATATTATGGTAGTTTCTATGACATATTTCAAACATTTGATGGTGATTTCTCCACAGGTTACTGCTGATGGTGCAGCTGTTTATTAGGTGCTCCATCGTCTCCTCCTGTTCGTGGCATAGTGTGCATCGTGAGGGTCCCTGCGTGCCTTTTTTCCGTATTGGATCCCAGGTTAGTGCCTGTCCATGATGTAAAGTCCATAGAAAGAAGGTTACTTTAGGCCAAGTCTTGATTTTCTAGATGTTTTTCCATTTTTTTTATTTTGTCTGTCGATTATGCCTTGATTCAAAATAATAGCCTTTTGTTATAGAGAACGTGCCTTTTATTCGGGTTCCCCATCAGACTATTTCCTTCCTTGTTTTAACTACAACTTTCTTGGATGCCATTTCTTTGTTGTAATCACCCCAACTCGCTGTCTCTAGGGCTACTACCCAGTCATCCTTTTGCTTCCAATTTCGCCAGTATTCTCCTATGCTTGGCTTCTAGAAGTTTCTGACCAATTCCCCCTCTGTTCGGGAGGTAAATTCATGGATTTCTTGGAGGGCTTCTTTATGTAAAATATTTTCTCATTGTTGCCAGGATTCCTCCCAGAACTTGGCTATATCCCCCTCTCTTACTTCCCAAAAAATGTAATCTCTTATCAAATCTTTATTGTTCCTAGCCAAATTCCATATTGCTGATCCTTTTTCCTCTGTTTGGCTTCTCATCCTGTCTTCTAGTTTCTCTGTTGCCTCGTATTTCTTCTCCCAAATTTTATTCCATAGGTCCTATTTGCCCTGTGTCCACCTCCACCACAGTTTTGTGCCCATCACTTGGTTGAGTGTATAAGGGTCACGTAGACCTAAGTCTCCATCTTTGATTGGTTTGGTGAGCCATTCCCAGGAGAGCAATGCCCATTTTCGTGTTTTACTTGTTCCTTGCCATAAAAATTTCTTAAACATGGCTATTAATTTTTGACAAATAGATTTAGGGACAGCTTGTCTAGACATCTGGTATATTGGGATGGATTGCAATATTGCTCTTAGTAGGATTATTCGGATAGGGGTATTTAGAGACCAGAATGTCTAATTATCTATCTTCTTTCTTATCTTTCCTATGAGAGGTCCCCAATTCACTACTCTGTACTGATACTCATTGAGCATTATGCCAAGATGCTTTGCTGGGAAATTTCCTACTCGAAATCCCATTATTCTAGCCAAGAATCTTTGGGATGCTACCTGAGTGCTAAAGAAGAAGATTTCTGATTTCTCATTGTTAATCTCTATGCCAGAGACTTTCATGAACTCTGAGAGAACTTTTAGGATCTGCTGGGCTTCCTTAAGAGTGGCTTGTCCATAGATCATTACATCATCTACGAATTGCTGATGTGTTATAGGAATTTTGTTACCCCAAATTCGCAGTCCCTTTATCTGTTCATTGGCCAGGCGTGCTTTCACCAGCCTGCCCAGACCTTCTGCTGCTAGAATGAATAGAAACGGGGAGAGGGGATCTCCCTGTCTAAGCCCTCTCATGGGGTTAAAGGCTTTCGAAGGGGTTCCATTTAGCATAACTGACATCACCGGGGTACTTGCCATTAACATTATCCATTTCACCCATCTCTCGTCAAAGCCATGAGCCTTTAGGATACCCCGAGGTATTCCCAACTAAGATGATCATAAGCCTTTGCCAGATCTAGTTTTATTAGCATGCCTTTGTTTCTGGAGTTTTTCATTGAGTGTATTACCTCTTGAGCAACTACTATTACACCCGTTATCTGTCTTCCTTTAACAAATCCAGTTTGCTCCTGAGCTATGAGGTCAGGCAAGATTGGTTTAAGTCTGTTTACCATTATTGTAGCCATATTTTGTATACTACATTACATAAATCTATTGGTCTAAAGCCTTAGGGTTCTTCCGAGTTCTCCATTTTTGGAATCAGAGCAAGGAAGGTGGCGTTTAGGGCCGGGTGCATGCGCTTCGTACATCTTGATTTTTCCACAAGTTCCACGAGGTCCTGGTTCATGTAGCTCCAGGAGGCTTGGTAAAATTCTATAGTAAATCTGTCGGGCCCCGGGGCCTTGTTCTTCGCAATTTTTTTTACCACGTCCTCCACTTCTTCTTTCGTGATCACCCTGAGTAGAGCCAAATTTTGATCTCTGGTCACTTTTTTAGGAATATATTGGCACACATTAGTAATTTCCTCCTCCCTTCGTATATTAGGTTCTGTTAAGATCCCTTTGAAGTAATCTACCAGTAACTTCTCCATTTATTCTTGTTGGAGTACCCTGTTCCCTTGACTGTCCTTGAGTGAAAAGATTGTATTATGCTGTCTGTGGTTCAACATTGGTTTATAAAAGAATTTTGAATTTTTCTCCCCTTCTTTCAACCATTGGACTCGTGATTTTTGTTTCCAAAGAATTTCTTCTTGCTTTCTTCTTTCCTCAATTTGGGTAATCACCCTCCCTTCCTCCTCTACCAGTTCTGCGCTTCTTCCTCCCTCTATGCTTTGTTGTTGGATTCTCTCCATTCTTGTCTATAGTTTTTCTTTCTCTTTTTGAATGTTACCAAATTCCTCTCTGATCCATTTCTTTATTTTTCCTTTTAGATATTTTAGTCTAATTTGGAACGCATGCATTTTGTTTCTACCTTCCATGCCAGTTTTACTCTCCTGCCACCAAGTTTTTATTTTGTCTATGAAGTTTGGATCTCTTAGCCAAAAGGCGTTGAACCAGAATGGCCTTTTTTTTATTCTGAGGATTCATAGCAATCTCCAGTTTGATAGGCCAGTGGTCCGACCCTATAGATGGGAGAATGGAAGCTTCATAGAAGATATCATTTCCTATTAATTATTCAGAGGCTAGAAATCTGTCTAGTCTTGACGCTATTTGTTTGTTTCCACCTCTTCTGTTATTCCAGGTAAATTTTCCATTTATAGTTGGAATGTCCACCGACCTTAATTCCATTTGCAAATCTCTGAATCTCTCCATCTCCAGGTCCTCTCTCTGTATTCCTCCTTTCTTCTCTTCTTTGGATGTTGTCATATTGAAGTCTCCTGCAATGATCCACATATGTTCCTAATGCATATTCCCAAGCTTTTGCATATGAGTGAGGAATCTACCTCGATTTGCTGGGGTGTGGGGCCCATAGACTGCTGAAACTAGAAACCATTCACTTTGCCCTATGAGTCTAAACTTTCCTGTAAGGATTCTGGGCAGTCCTATCCACCAGTCTGTTATAACTTCTACTGGATTCTAGATGACTGCTATCCCTCCCGCACTTCCTTTAACATCTAGGGTTACTTGCTCATATTTAGGTTTAATTTTATTTAAAATTTCCTCCATCTTTTGGCCTGAGATTTTGGTTTCCCGGAGCAGCATAATCTATGGTTTGTCTTTTCTCAGCCATTCCGCTAGGTGTATCTGCTTCCCTTTACTATTCAAACCTATTATATTCCAGGATGCCATTATCATTAGGGGCTTTGATTGAGGTATTGGAACACCGCCGAAAGCGGAACAACTCTCCCCGTGTTCACTAACATTTCCCCCATTAACTAGATGGAATCTTTAATGTTTTTCCATCCTCATTTCTTCCCTCCTTTTACTTTTCCTTACTTGTCTAGTCGACTATCCTTCTGACTCTCTTGATGTTCTTCAGTCACTGTTTTGCCTTTTCCTGTTTGGCTTGATATTGCTAGAATATTTCCGCATAGAGTCTTCTTTGATCCTTGGGGATAAATCGCTCATCCAAGTTTCTCCATTCATTTAATAACTTTCTCAGGACTTGTTCTTCTATGCTTAGGTCTTCCCCCCTGTTTATCTCCATTTCTGTCTCCATATTTTCTGTATGTTCTTCCTGTTCTTTGATTTTTTCTGGGATATCACCCGATGCTTTTCTCTTGGTGTGGGTCCTTTTGCTATTGGAGTTGGTGTCTTTCTCTTTGTCTTCCTGGTATTCCATTGTTTGATCCTCATCTTCCCCTTCTTCTTAGAGGATTTCAAAGCTATTTGATTTACCTAGGCATGTTTGTTGTACCTTTTTACCTTCGTTTGAGTTTTCTTTTGTTGGTCTTCTTCTACTCTTCACCTCCTAAAATCCTTCCTAATCTAATTTTTTTTTTTTTTCTCTGCTGCTTACATTTTCTCTCTTCCTCTTCCATTGTTAAGGAACACTCTTTTACTAGGTGTCCACATTCATGACATTTGCGACATCTAAAAGGTATATGTTCATAGTCCAGGGTTTGTTGCCAAACTTTTTCGTGGTACTCTAACTCTACTGTATCTTGGATCAGGTTAGCAATGTTCATGTATACACATATCCTAGCATACGAAGTATACCTTCCTTTTTTTGTAGTTTCCACTATTTTCACAAAACTCCCAATCATGTTTCCTATCCCTTCCAAGATTTCCGGGTCCCAGAATTCCATTGGTAGACCAAATAATCTAACCAATAACGGTGCTGCTAAATTTTTTTCCTTATCGGGGTTATAACATTCTTCCCAATATCTCATGAATAGAACTTATTATAGTAAAAATAAGGACCATTCTCAAACACTCTTTCTTTGTCTTGTAGGTTAGAGAAGATTAATGTAAAGAAGCCTTTTGCTCCCAACTTCAACTCGATGTGTCCTAGGGGCTGCCATTTTTGTTGAATCCATCTAGTGAGGTCTTTTCCGGACAGCCAGACTCCAACGAACTTGCAGATCATGGCGTGATCCTTCATGTAGCTTCTGTACCTTTCCAGTTTATTTGGTGGGATTATGAAATGTAGTTTTTCCTTCGCACATGGCAGACATTTCCCCCTTCTGCTTGCCTACTAGGTCGCCCCTAGAACAGGGCCTGCGTTTTGCTTTTTTGTTGCCGTTTGACTGTTTTGTCCTTTGCTTGTTGTGGTATCTCAGTAGGAGGGGATCTCTCCCGTCTTGACCTCTTCCATCATGACTGTTACTCTTGGTTTCCACGCTTGTCTTTTGTTGTTACTCTCTGGTTTCTGCACCATTATCTATCTTGGTTTCTCCCCGTCGTTTTACCTCATGGTCGCCTTGCCATTAGGTTTAGTTGCAGAGCTCCCCGACATATAATTCAAATGTTAATTACTTCAATATTGAAGATAATATACTCTACTAAACAATTTAATTTATCCATTTTCACATAATGTTCACTTACTAATTAATGTCTATACCAAACATCTTTTAGATGTAAACCCTAATTATTGATATAAAGGTGGTTAATAGAAAAAGTAAATAATAATAATGGTTGTATTAAAATTTAACCCAACAACACATTTTAGATTATGGTGATGTTCTTAAACCTTTTTTTATTCGTTCTTTTAATTAATGAGAAGGTCATGTGTGTGTCTATATAAGTTTAGTGTAACATATAGAGGCAATAACATTTTTCTCTGTAAATTTAACCAAATTCAGGTAGATATTTTTAAATTTAAGTTATTTAATTTGTAGAATTTGAGTATCCCAAAGATTTTTTTGGGTGTTGAATCTATTTATATTTAAAAGAATATTTTAAACAACAAAATCACAGTCTTGCTTGAAATTTTATCACCTAGTTCTCGTGAAAAAATCTATTTCATATATATGTTGACGAATTCAAAATTTATTTTTAAATTCTTCTTCATTTTCGAAAAGGTTTTTATCTATTATTGTATTGCATTAATGGGATAATTACCTATTATTGTATCGCATTAATGAGAATTTAGACTAACATTTTTATAATTAACGTTTAAAAAAAAGAATGAATTAAATTATGAAAACATTTTATTTGGTCAAATAAAATAAAATAAAATAAAAATTAATTTATACAATTAATAATTAGATTAAAAAAAAAAAAAAATTTACCTTAAACATTTTTATCTTTTTATCTTTTTTTTTTTTCAAGGAAAAAAACGAACTTTTCATTAAACATAAAAATTTACAAGCATATGCCATTGGCATTCCATTTGCTGTATGACGAAGTCATAGAACTGCTACACAAAGGACCAACCTTTCTATATCTCAAAATCTGCTTAAGATCAGCAGAAAGGAAAATATATCAGGTTTGGTTCTTTTTCAGCGCATTGATCATTTAGCTTAAGTCCAAAGAATATCTAACTGTGAATGTCCTTTTACCGTTCCCTGGGCTTCCTCTTAAGAGGAAAACAGCCCAAAACGAGAAAAGCAAAAGGCATAAATCAAAAACGTTGACATTGTTTCATGAACAGATAGTTTAGAACTTAAGTCCGTAGTTCCACTTGACAAAACATAAAACATATGTAAAAAATATATACAAAAACCAAAAAAATTTGTTGTATGTATGATAAGCATTAAGAGTATGGCGGTTGATCGACACACGGATCTGCCTCTGCCCCTGATCTTCTTCCACTACTTTCCAACTGCCCATAGCTTACTGTAGACCATGGAGACCATATTTAGAAAGGGTATCCGTTGCTCCATTTCGTTCCCTGTAGATATGACCGATTGAAAATGCATTAAAAGAGATCTTTAATGACATAATTTCTTCAAGCAAAGGTTTAAGCATATAATTGTGTAGACCATCTTTAGAAAGGGTATCCGTTGCTCCATTTCGTTCCCTGTAGATATGACCAATTGAAAATGCATTAAAAGAGATCTTTAATGACATAATTTCTTCAAGCAAAGGTTTAAGCATATAATTGTGACATCTACTTTGACCGTTGACCCAATTGACCACAGATAGAGAGTCTCCAAAGATCTGAACTTTAAGGATGTTCCTGTGAATAAACCAACATAGAAGAAGTTTTAAGGCTGAAAGTTCTGCATAGTTATTTGTCCCTGTGCCTAGTCCTACAGAAGCTTTCAAAGACTTGGTATTGTTTATATGTATGATCATCCCTGCTCCTGCCATGTTGTTTTGAGATGCTCCGTCAAAAAATGCCAATGGAATCCCTTCTCAGATCTTTTCCTCCCTAATCTGCCTGTTGTTGCTTTCTTCTTCTGAATCTAGAATACTTTCAAGGATAACAGAACTTTGTATTGCAATTGTTTCAACTGTGGTTTCTTTCTCCATGAAAATACTCCGATTTCTTGCAATCCATATTCCCCAACATATTATAGGAGGAAGATTTCTCATTTTACCAGGATAATTACGCCACCATTTATCCCAGACCTCCTAAAAATCCCCCCCCTCCCATTCAATCCTTTTCCCTATGAGTTTCTCAATCTCTCCCCAGACTGATTTGAGAAAGGGGCAAGAGATGAAAGTATGGCTTATGTTCTCGGAATCTGTTCTCGGAATCTGATTTGCATAGAGAGCATCTCCCAGACCCTTGCTTGTACCTAACTTGAAGCAAATCCCATGTAGGAATTTTTCTTTTTAAAATGCACCAAAAGAATAGTCTAGCTTTTGCTGGACATTTTAGTTTCCAGATCAGCTTGTTCCACCATTCTGGGTCTCCCCATCCTTTCGTGTTCATTAAGAATTTATAGCCGAACTTTGGGGAGTAGGAACCATTTTCTACGTGTGCCCAGACCAGTTGATCTTGTCTGTCCCTTAGCCTTACATTGGACCGAGTTAATTCCTCGGTGAATATCTTCCATTATTTCCACCAGTACGGGTGCAAGCCTAGCTCTTCACCAGATTTCCAGGCTTGACCCCAAATCGTTGAGAATCCAATTTTCTCAACTTGACTTAGATGCTTGATACCTTTGGATGCTAGATGTCTGCATAGGCCTGGAGAGAGAGCATAGTTTTCATTGCATCCAACCCAAGGATCTTTCCCTAGCTTCATATTTTCCCCATTCCCAATATGCCAAACCAACCCTTGTTCTATCACTTTGAAAGCCTCCACAGTGGCTTTCCACACCACCGAACGAGTTTTCTCCTTCTTACTTTCCATCCTTATCCATTCTTCTAATGGAGTTGGGTCAATATATTTCCTTTTTACCAGTTTTGTCCAGAGGTTCTCCATTTTGATTTAAACATTTTTATCTGATTAGAAATAGAATACAATTAAAAATTAAAAATAACTTTACCTTAAAACAAAAATAATTCTAAACAAAAATAATAAGGTAAATTTGACTTGGTTAAATTACTAGTAGGTTTTGAGCTCCAGGTTTATGAGATCACATGGTATTGACCCATGGTATTCATGTGGAATATAGCATATTTAAAAGAGGAAATTAAATCAACATAAATTTATTTAACTCCAGATCTACCAAGCATCCAAAAATATCCAATCTCTTTTCTATTTAAGTATAATATCAAGACATTTGATTCTTCTGGGCGCTTGGTAAATCCACAATTAAAATGGATCTATATTGGTCTTACTTAAAATTACTTAAATAATTAAATGTCTTTTAAATCTATACACTATTTAATTATATAAATAATTAAGAAAAACAAAAATAATATAATAATTATACCAAAACTCTAATATTTCTAGTATTTTCTAATATTTTTTCAAAAATTTACCAACAATATATATTTATGTTTATAATAGTATTGTTTAAGTTAGGGAATTTGCAAAATCCAAATGCCCAATCATTTTTCAAAGAGTCCAATCTCTGGATAAGTTTAAAACTTAAAAATAATGCTATTAAGAAATGAATAAATAATAATAGTAGTTTATGTGACTCTAAATAATAAAAAAAAAATAAAATAAAAATTATTCTTAAAAGAGATTTCACTCTATACTAAGTAGAAAAGGGTTTTAACCATTACACTAAGTAGAAAAGACATTTCACTATTCATATTAAGTGTTTATTCTAGCTTAATGGATATAAATGAAGATGATGATAATAATAATAATAAAATGTGAAGTCTAGTTTATACTTTATATTGAAAATTGTGTAATTAAAAAAATGGTTAAATAACAAAATTATTATTAATTTATTCGTTTATATTATATTTGGAAAAATGCTTTATATCATTCTCTAAAATAAAATATGAGAACTATCTCTCATTTATTAATACAACAAAAATAAATATGTACCCAAAAAATTGTAATGTAAAGACTTTATTTATGAAATCTAAAAGTGTACATAAAAATAGGTTGAATTTTATTCTAGTCTACCTTTAGGGAAAAATAAAACTTTAATCTTAACAATGGCCATATGAAAAGTTTGCTAAGGTTTATCCAAAAAACGAAAAAAATAGTCCGGTGTGCTAGGCCTAATAAACTAAAAGAGAGAACAATATGGAAACTATCATCAAGACATATCATATTTATAGGTCTCCACAAGCTTCCTGGGGAGAAAATTTGGTCAAGGGGGGTGCCTAAACGAGTCTTTATTTGCTTGAGTATGCAATCTATGGAACACACATATTCAACTACATCTTGTCCAACAATAATAAAATTTCATGTTTTTCTTAATTCTCGCCAAACAGCACTCATCCCAACAACAATTTCAAATTCCAATATATGTCGATTTTGTACATGTATTGGTTGTAGCGGCCCCTAGTATCACACCCGTATCCTGGTGGTAGTCTTTCAACCACACATAGGCAGGTGGAAAACCCCTAGCCACTTTCTTTTCACTAATACTTATGAGTACAGGCTACGCCTAACATTCAATACTTAGCTATTTTTCTTCACTTCTACTAAGCATTATCATTACACAGTGGAAATAACATTTACATCATCATCATCATATCATAAAATATGCACAATGTAAATAATTTCTTTTAAATGGGAGTGGAAACTCCCTGAATATTAGAGTCTTCCCAAATACAATAATTCAATTGTTTTACAATTTCATTTACAAGTACATCCTTGCTAGGAAACTCCAAATTTCACCTTAGCAAGATTTCCAATTCTCTACAGTTTCTATCTACTCGTGTCGGGTCGCCCACCTCACCAAGTCGGGTTGTGCTTCATTCAACAGTGCCCACCTGCAAACTTCGTTTCAAGGATGCCCACCTCCGTGTCGTGTCGTGTCGTCTCGGTAGCACCGTGCATAGGCACCCACCTTATCGGGTCAGGTCACCCTTCCGCATTCAACATCGCCCACATACTCCCAGCTCATCAAACCATTCGTTCGGCCTGCTCCCTGTGCAGACCCACCCAACCGGGTCGGGTCGCCCTTCGCGTTTAGAGCCGCTTGTGCCTACCATTCACACCACCCGCGCACGCCTCCATCTCGTCAGCCTTGTCCTCCATGCAGACCCGCCCAACCAGGTTGGGTTGTTTGGCAGCACCTATGGTTCTGGTTGCCTAGCTCAGTTGGGCTCCCCACGCTCACTACAACGTGATTCGCTTGCACCTAGCTCATTGAATAGTTCGCCCATTCACCCATCTGCTGGTTCACTGTAGCTCGCTCGTGCATGCCTACCCAAACCTGCAACTCGCGCTTTTTTTCTCTTGGCTCAACACTATGATGATGCTTCTTCCTACACCTTTCCTTTGCCTTCTTTTCGCTTTTGTTTAAGTCGCCAAGTTCTTGCTTGATGCTTGTCTCTTAGACTTCGATTTTTCCTCTCCTCCAAGTCGCCATCTCCTGCTTATAGCTATCACCGAATGTGTTTAGGCAGGTCAGCCTGCCCCTAGGCCAATCTCTCAACTCGTACTCCAATCGTTGGGTCCACTTCCGCACATCGGCCTGCCCAGGGCAGCCAACTCCACACGTCGGCCCATCTCGATTTTTCGACTCCCTCTATAAACGCATCATGTGTGCGTCCATACTAAGCTGATTTTCCACTTCTCAATTTTTCGACTCTCAAAGTATCTCATCGCACCATCGCACAACTCGTTGAGGCGTGTTTAACTGAACGCTCCCACTCGTCGTGTCGGTGGGCACACTTTCCCATTTCCTTTAACCAAACTCATGCATGGTCACAAAGTTGACTTGTTGCACTTAACTAAAGATGACTCATCTGTCGCATAAAAACTGATTCGGGTGCCCATTGCAGTCATGTGGCCTGCACTCCTCGTCTCAGGGTCTTGACATCCTCCACCACTCTAAACGTTTTGTCTCCCTTGATAGAACCATCTCAGCAACCACCATCGATAAGATTGCAATCAATATACAAGTACCCAAATGTGTCCACTTTTGACCTGGCTCGTGCCATTGATATGCCAAACTCTATAAGAAAATCATGTGCTCGATCCCCTCGTGTTGGTGACCAATTGGGTAGCACCAACCATACATTTCCTCCACAAGAACACATGCTCCCTACCTCATCATGACTCATCTTTGCACACTGCTGCCAATCGTGTCCATCTCACCCCAGATGTCTGCTCAAATCATTGGAGACTCACTGTGATGAGCAGATAATAATGAGCCTCATCCCCATGTCAGTCTAAGAAGAGGGGGAGGAAGTGGAGGCCGAAGGCTCTCCCTCTTCCTAAGCCAATAACTCAATCCACCTATCTAGATCTTCCTCCTCAAACCTCTACATGCATGCTTCCCGAGTCTCAACCTGGACATGAGGTCTAGCATCATCATCTTTTTTCACTACCTCTAGTCTTCTTGATATATCTAAGATACTATCAGACAATGCTCTAATCACCCATTATTGCTTCATAAGTTTTGCATCTGTACAAGGCAACCTCTTATATACTTCCTCATCTCGCTTTACTTCGTCCACATT
>APFE030687909.1:28756-55090 GCA_000404065.3 Pinus taeda
GTAAATAATTTAATCAAAATATAAAGAAAATTTAAAGTGAGAAATATTTACATACTTGATTTTATGTTAAATTTGGCCTTTCTAAAATGCTATGCTAGATTGTTCCCTCTTTTCACCAATCAATTGAGATGAATATGCTATAATCCAAGTTTACATGTAGATAAAGAGGGAGTATTGGTCATGAAATCACTTGTAAAGACATTTTTTCTAAAATAAATGTTAAATCTAGTAACAATAAAAACAACTCCCTAATGAAAAAAAATATTAGAAAAAATGATATCGATATCTTTCTTAAGTATTAAAACAATGTGGATCTAAGTAAATGAACTAGAGGAAAATCATAACTAAATGATCTCTCACATTTTCACCAGGATTGATTTCTCCTGAAAGAAGTGGCTCACACTGGATCTTAATCTAAAAATAGAAATACAAATAAGAAGAAGTGACATGACAACACATAATTCACAAAAGAAAAAATTTATTGTCTCCAAATCTATCGAATGATATAGAGCACTATTCTTTTTATGAAATTTCCTTAATTGTAGTTACTAGAATTTATTTTTATATCTATGCAGAGGTTTGTCTTAAAAAATTAATCATGACAAATAATGAATAAATGATTAGTGCAATTTTCACAAATAATAATAAGAATTGAGAAATAATGCACATGCACAAAATACTTAACACGAGTAATTGTCCCTAGAAAAACCATAGTGTGGGGAAAATAAGTTTCGCATATGATGGTTTTATTATTATTCTTCAACAAAAATTGAGAATTATAATTTGCTTGCTTCCTCATTGGTAAAGATCCGACAAATATTTTTCTCTTTACAAAAAATAATCTAGAAACCACAGAATCTCCCTCTGCATATGTACTCGACCTCTCTCTGTAATTCACACTCCTCCCAACAACTCACACTCGTTCTACAACTTGCATTAGTTGCTCCATTAATTCACACTACCTCTGGGAAAATTATTTTGCAAGTAAATCAAACTCTAGTAACTTGTCTGAATAACTCAAACTGCCTCTGGGTCATAGCTTCAACAATGATATTTTCCTCCTGCAATTCATCTGAGCAACTCACACCTCCTTAGATAACAACTAGAAAGTGAATTGTTGCCTAACTATGCACAATGTCTAATTCATACTAGCTAGTACGACCTCGCTACAAAATAATTCGTCCTCCTTTCCCTTCTCGGAATGACTAGAATCTTGTGAGGAATTTCTCCATATTTATCTCCTCAATTTGTTTGATAAAAAACCGCTACCGGTATCCATCATTATGCCCTTGCTATTATTGCAATTCACTTTATCTATTTGATCTCCAAAGCCCCATTGATTTGCTCTTATAATCCCTTGCTAAACAACCAATAACCAAGATCTAACTCCAACCAATGGCTAAGGTCATCTTGATCCCATCAAATGACTTCTCTAGAAGTCACTATAGCAAAATCATTTTACCTCAATTAATTTGATTTAATTAACCAATATTTCTAAGTTAGACTCAGGAAAATATTTAGTATTTGGATAATTAATCTAATTAAGACATTTTCCTCAAAAACTTTTTTTGGGTCTTGGAGATAATTGTTCTCATATCATTTAGCCTCATAGACACCAATAAAGACTAGAACACTTGTCCAAACTGCTAAAAAACTAACACTTATATAGGACAAGGAGCCCTCTAATCCATTAGTTATGATTCCATATACTCTTGAAAACAACGGGAAAATACAAGTGGTTTTATAACTAGCCTTTGTCCATAATGATAAGGCCAAAAATAAAATAAATTAAAGGATACAAAATATTTGCATCCCTTCTCAAGAAGATTAATTATAATAATAAAGTGGTCAAAGTAATTTTTGAAGCTTTTAAAAATATAATAATTAAAACTACAAGTGATTAGAGATTTCCACATTTATTCATATTGTTAGAGATCTCTAGACAAGAACTGTCAAATGGATTTTTGATCAGTCTAACGTTTCAGATAGTTACTTTATCCATCATTATAAATAGTTTTCTTACTTTTAACTATTAATTTTTATTTTATACATTTTAATTGGAATTTGGTCAAAATTTTATCTAATTCTTATTATTATTTTAAATTATTTAATTATAATTATGGTTTTTTTAGCTAACCCCTCATTTTAACTTATTATTATTAGTATCTGTTCAAATTAATTATATGAAAAAACCAATCTTATTTAATTAATTCACACTTAATTCTATTTTTTCCAATTTTCATTAATTATTTATTAATTTTAATCATTATTTTTGAACAAATTCTTGTTCATGTTTTAAGTTATTTAATTTCCAATGGATTTGGTTCAATTTTTTTTATTATTATTTCCAAATAATTAAATTTAACTTTGACCTTTCTCTAAGCAAATACTAGTTTCTTTTCTCCTATAAAAAAAAGACTCTTCAATATTGTTTACTTACAAAGTTCTTTGGTCCCTGATGATAGATGGAGTAACCATCCAAAACGTTGGATGAATAAAAAATCTATTACACAGTTTTGTTATGAAAATCTCTAACAATAATTAAAACTAGTTGTGTTCATTTGACTAACTAGTTCAATTCTACAACAAATATTTTTCTCAAATATAAACGTGGATATGTGAACTATTCCTCAAATATGTGATAGAAAAAAATTATACGCTTAGAAATATTTCTCTAGTTAATGTTGATGTATACATTTGGAGAAGATGAAAAAACATGTATTTATCTATGTTGGTTGATATGATTGCCAATACATAGTTTCATACTTCTATTAGTACATATAGCTTTAACTAGTAATAAGATATTAATAAAGACAAGATAAATTTACATAAATAACTTAGCTAATATTATGAAATTACTTGAAAATTAACCAAAGAAAAAACTTATAGTTCCATACTTCTATTAGTACATATAGCTTTAACTAGTAATAAGAAATTAATAAAGACAAGATAAATTTACATAAATAACTTAGTTAATATTATGAAATTACTTGAAAATTAACCAAAGGAAAAAACTTACTCCCATTATAAATATCTTTGGGCTAGAACATAAAATATTCCCCAAGTCTTCTAAGTTAAAATAGGTGGATGATATTTTTTTTTTTATGAAAGTGGATTTAAGGATAACATATAAATTAAATTTCAAAGCCATATATAATATTGAGGGTGTCATTCTGGTCCAATTAGTCAATTAAATTGTGGCCAGGAGACTTTTTTCATTTGAAGATCCTTAGGAGTGGGAGATTTTGCTACTTTGGCCTACACACAATTTCCCTTTTTATTTTTTATTTTTTGAAACTTTTTTCTTTAGATAAACATTATGCTCTTAGGACTTGAAGTGGGGGAATTTAGGGAGGGAAATGATGAAGTATTTTATTTCTTTAGTTTATTTTACTTTTTCACCTGAAACCTTTTATTTGGATTGATTTGATTTTTTGACGCTTGCATTTTTTCTTTATCTTTCCTCACCACCCTTTAGGCTATATGAATCTTTGTTTTTTATGGATGAGATGGAAAGTGTAAGAGTCTTCAATGGAAAATTTTAAGTATGGAAAGGATATGACCACACTATCTACCATGAATTCCTAAAATTACCTAGTGGTCTAAATTAAGGCATACCTATCTAGAAATAATTATGTCCCAAGATGGTTAGAAATAGTAAGAAGGTAACAACTTAAGAAATCAAAAGTGATAAAACATTCCTCTAATGCTAGCATCTATTAAACAAGTTAAATCCTTAGCATAATTTTTTGGGTAATGGAAGTCATACAAATGGATAACCATACTAATTAATAATTGAATCAAAAGATATATTATCTAGCACATTTGATATTGAGGGCATGAGAAATGATATGCCAATGTATGTGAATGACTGATAAGCACATAAATGCAACTAAGGAATGGAGACAAGCAAGTCTAGACAACATCAAACATGCTTAAGTTAGTGTGTATCAAGGGAATTTATTGAAGTATAACATATGGCTCTAACTTGAGGACATGTGCTCTTAAAAAAGAGTTTATGAGAACTCCATATTCTCCCGCTTTCATAGACTAGAAGTGTTATCCATTCTATGCAACATCTAACTAGGGAGATATGAAAGCCAACAAGTGAATCTACCATCCTTAGTGACTACTGGAAATAAAAACAAGCTAAAAATTAATCTAAATATGAAATTAATCTAGGAAAAGAAGAGAATAAATGGAAACATAAGACTAAACTACCTACTTAAAGAGCTTATTCATTCCCACTCCTACAATATAATTTAAAGATATAATTGTTAGGTGAAGTCAACGATCCAATGTAGCCACTTGAGAATTTCATCCATGATGTGTGATCTTCCCTTGTGTTTGGTTACTATCCAAAATAGGGATATATTAAATATGATGAGTACATCAAGGGGAAATGTGGTCATCTTTAATTTTGTAGCCAAGGAAAAAGTATGATCATGACGTATAAGGCCCAAAATATACCAAAAATAATCTGTTTTTCGATATACTTCTTCCATCCAAATATTAATAGGGCTAATATAATCACAAGAATAAGTCAACTTATTGATTTCATGCATAAAATTACCAAGGAACAAATATTATAAAAGCATCTCCAACTAGGCTTTGAATGGAAACAATTACAATTCAACTCACTCTAAACTAGTAACAAATAAAAAGAACATGTAAAATGTGATGAAAGATGATAATTGTTCTCACGAGTTAAGGATGGGATAACATGATGAGGACATTTGAGAGCCAAAATATTTTTTTCGCAAAGTAATAAATTCTCATGTCAAATTTTCACACCTAACGATTTTATAAAGAGAGGGATGACTTATTTCACATTCCTCAAGACTTGGAACAAAAGTATTTAAGTCTATTTTTTCAACATGTCCAAGTGTATTAATCACATATTCACTCTCAAAATTGGTATCATATATGTGATCACCTTTAAATTAAATAGAAATTGCATCCCAGTTAGATATTCTTATGTGAAAGAGGTCAAACTTCAAACTTATCAAATTCATCACCTAGTTTATGGAGTGAGAAAGAGTCCACCACTTCTTCTTTAAAGTTCACCCTTTCAAAATTCTTAGAGGATAAATGACGTGAGTCAAGATTTTGAAAAGGAGTACATTGTTCATGTGGATAGGGAAAAAAAATTGGTCATTTTTACACTCTAAATTCTTATCCAAATCTCGCTCATATAGTTCTTCCTTGATGGACATTTGACATTATACTTAATTCATGTGGTCATCATCAAGGTTGTACTCTTCTTGTAAGTTTCCATTAGATGGTTGGTATTCTTCTTCATATTATTGATACTTAATAGATCTATCAAATGACTCATTTCCATGAGTTGTATTTATTGATAGGTTTTCCTTAATAAAGTTCAAGAAGGTATTGTTTTCTTATATATCGTTACTTATTTCACTCCTAACTCATTTCAATTATTCCTTTGAAACTTTCATAGTAAAACATCATTCTCTATTTTTATTTGATGGTAAACTTGACCCCATTAATTTAAGAATCTTTCTTCAATTTTTTCTTCATGAGTTTGGGATCATAAAACGGTTTTTCATCTACATCAATAAGAGGTGGCTAGTTATAATCAATATGTTCATCAAAGAATCAATCTTTAAGTAATTCCTCATTCCTAATGTCAATTTCTTCATTAATTTACTCTTCCTCCATAGGCTCATCACTGGGTGGGTGATCTTATTCTTTATGGAATGACTCTTTCTCTCTTGAAATGTCACGAGAGGCTCCTTTGTCCACATTTACTTCTTTATTTTAAATTAACTCTTGCTTTCTTACCAATTTCAAAAGGGAAATGTTTTCTTCAAGATTTTGATTAATTTCTTCCATAATCCATAATGAAGGATTCCTTTGAAGAATAAGGAACACTATTTGTATCCCCCCCTTCTTATCATGGTAAATTTCAATCAACTTACTTAAGTTCCCAAACTTCTCTTATTCTCTATGATATTCTTCATTGATTTTAACTTCATTAAGTAAGGAAATGCTTGTTCTTCAGGGGGTCTGCCAGGAATTTCTTCATCTAAAATTCTCTCACCTAGTTGAATTTCTATGGAGATGTTAGACTCTTATTTTTGTAAGGTTATCTAATACTTAATGAAAATATATTTATATTTTTGAAGTGGAGGAGCTCAATGTTTAACAAGCATCTCAAAGAAAACATCCATGGAGGTGATACTTTTTGGACTTCCACATAATTTGACCCACTCTTTGTTGATGTCCCAAAGAGGAGGAAAATGTTTCATCAACATATCCTAATGTGTTACATTTTTCTTTGAAGTGTATATGAGAAAGTCTGCAACATGAGGCTAATAAAGGATCACCATTATATTTCAGGAGCTCATCTAAAGAGTGTAATAATTTGGATACCATAGAATCCGTTTGAAACCAATGGCTTTATATATTTCATGAAATTCCCAAGGAGCCATACGGAAAATGGATTCTTTCCCACAATTGATTTTCTAAGTGAGTTAAGTTAATATAAATTCAAATATTACTCATCAAACCTTATTGAATCTAATGTCGAATACCCAACGAAGGGATTTTTTCCTTAATAATGGTGCCAAATTTTTTATCACTTGGATTCTCCCTAGCGAAAAGTCCCAACCTCACTAGAGGTAGAACCTAAGGAAACTATCAGGAAAGCCAATCACTATCACCTCGATAGCCTTGCTCCTCACATCTAGGTTTAGGTGTGATTTCCTATCCTAAAGGGGAGATTCCCTACATTTAAATCTAATTCCAAGCTTGTCATTTAGAACGAGTGAGAGTATGATTTGGATTATATGTTGACTTTATTGAAATGGCTTGGTGCAAAGATTGTTTAACAAATTATTAGTGCATATTAATGACTTATCTGGAGAAAATCAATCATATAATTTAATCAAATGCATGTCCAACAAGATAAAAATATGCATTCATAAACATTTGATTCAAATCCACAAATATAGAGTAAATGTTTGATCAAGTAACACAAATTAAAATTAAGAATTACTAAGAAATAAATGGATTATAGAATGGGTGTGCTAATTGTATTCTCTATCTGGCTATGCTTGCCACATCTGCCCATATATTTGTTAGGTATACTTGCCATTGCCTTCCCGTGTGTATTCTCTATCTGGGTATGTTTGTTGCGTCTGCCCCTGTATCTGTTGGGCATGATTTCAATTTCCTTTTCCAGTGTGTATTCTCTATCTGTATATGCTTGCCGTGTCTGCCCCTGTCTTGCTAGGTATGCTTGTTGTCTTTTCCCCTGCCTCTACTGATAAAAAGTTAGTGGCTATCTTTACTGTTACCTATGCAGTTGTATGCTTGCTGCATCTACCCCTGTCTTTGCTAGGTATGCTTGCCGCATTTGCCCCTGCCTCTGTTGGTAAAACATCAGTGGCTACCTTTACTATTACTTGTGTATTTGTAGACTATGATTATCTATCTGAGAATCTTTCTCGACATGGAGGGGATGCTCTAATGCTTGTTATCAATCTGGGAATCTATCTCGAATAGTAGGGGATGCTCTAATTCTGGTTATTGATCCAGGCATCGATCTGGTCATCTCCAGATGGAAGGAAGGATGTTATATTGTTGGGTATCACTCACTACCTGGAAATTTCCATTGCCAAGGGCTTAAAAATGAAGGAAATCGAGCCTGCTTACACATTATCTTTATGACCGAGGGTTTTTCAAAATGTTATAAATTCATGCCATAAATATTTTTTCTTTTGTGTTAATTAAGATAATTAAAATAGTCAAGAGTCTTTTGTTTTAATTAAGACTATTAACATACTCAAGATAATTTTAGTAGGATAATTTCGTCTTAAAATAATGTTTTAAATTACTTTAGTGTAGTAGTGCACACTAATAAGAAACTATGAATATGAACAAAACTAATAAGTTAGAAAATTATATGGAAACAAAATGATTTCAACCTATTGATATTATATATTTTTTTTATTCTAATGGATGATTTAGCTATAAAAATGGAATTTCATAGCTTCAATAATTTTTATGATAGAATCTAATACATTTTATTTAGTCTCACACTTGACCATCTAAATTAAACCAAGCTCAATAATGTTTATGAGAAAAGGAAACTAAACTATACTATGTTTAGTCCTTGTATAATATGTCGATGATGTACTAAATGTAATGGCACTTTGAATGTGGCAAAAAATGTCCACACAAATTTTTTTATAGCTTCCATGGTAGCAATTTTAGTAGCATTTCTTCATCCTCTACAATTAAAAAAGAAACAATAGACTACTTCTTAGCCATCTAGTTGATGGCTCCACCAAAAAAAGTCAAATGCACTTCTAGATTTTCCGCTATCTACATCTCTAGCATAATCAATATCTATAAAACATCATAAATAAAATTATTCATTTTGATTTTTCTTTTGACATAAAACATAGCCCTTGGTCTCCTTCAAATACAGAAAAAATATTTTCACATTGACCCAATGGTCCTTCGTTGGATTAGACATAAATAGACCAACAACTCTCATTAAATGTGTAATTTCAAGCCTACGGAAGAAACCCTACAACTTCAACATATGGAATATTACCCATCTATTCCCTTTCTATTTCAGTCTTAAAACTTGCCTCCGGGGATACAAAGACATTTGAAGAACCATATTTTCTAGAGATAGATAAAAATGTACCACTAGTAAAGGAAGGTGTATCTACGGGTTGACTTTTGATGCCTATGGTCGAGGTGAAGGTAAAGAAGGTAGGGTCACTGGTATGGAAAACATAAGTTGTGTCCAACATAAGTGTTTACTAGGGGTGAGTTGGCAAGTTTGTTGATATTAGTCTCTTTGGATTGGCTGTTGGACATGCTAATGGAGATGGATATACCTACAATTGATAGTTTGAGAGGTGATGATGACATTGGTAGATAACAGGACAAGCCAATAAAGGATACAATTGAGAGCATGAGAGAGGTCATAAAGACACTACCTCTTTTTCCACTAATCTAAAAGAAACTAGGTAGAGAGGTAAGGTCATCTTAGCTAGTGGCTAGATATAGAGAGTATATGGAGATAGGGAGAAAATTGATTAGGATCACATTATGATGGATGCGACAAAAAATAGGCTAGGAGAGGGCCAACCAAGTGCAAATAATCTATAAATCTCATATGTAGTTAATATAAATAATGTCATATTGAAATCTTAGTAGACACATGTTTGTGTTCCCGCTGGGAAAGATGACACCTACATTAGAGGATGTAGACTAGATCATGGGTATCCCTATAGATGGTGCCATCATAGAGGCTAAGATGTTTGACCAAGAAGAATAGATTTCATGTGAATTAGAGGTAATATATTGGCTCTCTCCACTCCCAACAAATGATATCTCTTCTCATTTTATATCTTGCCTTGAAACCCTATGGTGACTAGGTCAAGACTTGAACAAGCCTCCAGTGGAACACCATCTCTATGGAATTTGTGAAATCCAAGCTTATCAAAGATAAAGTCCAAGCCTGTTTTGTGATGAAGCCTGAGCCCATTCTGAGGGTGAATTTCAAGCCTTTTCTATGATAATATTTGAGCCCATTCATAGTTGAAATCAGAGTCTATTATGTGGTGAAGACCAAACTTTTTGGGATAGTAAAGAAGGCCTAAATTTGGCCCTAGTTCAAATCTAAGTCAAGACTTCGATCGAGTACATTATGGATAGTTGAAAGATAATTTGTGGACAACATTCGAAGGGTTGACATGGTACTTTTTTTACACTTTTCTATCTCACATTATGAGAGAGAAGAAAGTTATGTGTGTCTTGCATGCTATAGATTTGCATGCAACATCCTATTAAATGTTTCAATGTAATAGTCTTGGTGAAAAGTTCATGTAATAAAAGTTAATAAAGGCAAAATAAGACCACGATTAAGGGACACTTATTCCAAGCTGAATGTTGGGAAATGACATCCTAGTGGGCATCCCTGGATGTGTGTTTTTGGCCGAGGAAATTGGCAAAGGCTTAGCAAAGGCATTAAAAGGAAAAAAGGCATTTTTGGCACATTTATTTATAAAAACAAAGGAAATTAGGAGAAAAGTAAGGTGAAAGGTCATAGGTTTCATGTGAGGAGGAAATTAAAGGAAAATAATAGAAAATGAAGAAATTAGAGACCTCATTCATAAAAAGGCTTTTGAGGATCAGTTGGTAACCTTTTCTCAATTCAAGTTTGGAGCTCTCTCATTACTCTCTCTCTCTTGGTAACTTAGAGTTTCTTGGAGCACTCTAGTTTTGGATCAAGGAAGGCGAAAAAAGTAAAGGGAAAGGAAGGAAAGCAACGATCAATGAAGAAGATCAGGATCAGGAAGCTTCAGCAAGAATACTTGTAGGTAATATTTTGCATGTGTGATTTCTTAGCTAGTTTGGACATGCATGGCTTTTCATGTTGGTGTATGGTTCTCTTATTGTCGGTGGCATGGTTTTGTCGAGTTATGACAATGGTTTTTGAGCTTTGGTTTGCTGGATGGATTTTAGAATCTAGGGTGCAGGTGGTCTTAGGTTTCATTCCTAAAGGCCTACAAATCCCTTAACTAGTTTAGGCAGGATACATGGTAAAGCCCGAGGGAGGAGTATTAGTTTCGGGCTTAGTGATTCGAATTTGGATTATGGTAAAGCCTAAGAGACTAGTCTCAGTTTAGGGCCTAGTTATCTAGTATTGGAATGTGGTAAAGCCTAAGAGACAAAAAGACGAAAATTTCCTCAAGGATAGTTATGGATTCCGGATGGCATTCCAAGTTCGGTTCGGTTGTGATTGGAGCACCGATTTTGGTGTGATCATGGTTTGATGAGGGTGGAGTTGGTTTAACCTCTGGATTCCCTTGGGTGTTCTATGAGATCCCACATTCATTTTTGGAATATGGAACGGGGTGACTAGATGAAAGAAAGATTTGGTTAAGCCATGTCTATGGTCGGGTGGTATGTGGAAGTCTCAAACCTGGTCGGATTTGCATATGATTAATGAAAGCTAAGTTATCTTAAACTTACACTTGTTTATATGTGGATTTGATGCTTATCATATCTATGATATTTACATGATTTAATGTTGGTTATAAGCATGGATGAATGGTTCATGTCATGGTTATTTCATGTATTATTTGTAATTGTTAAAATGATGGATGAAAGACCTAATTGATGTTATAAAAATTCAATGGAGAAGGTGGTGATCCTTCTTGTTATGTTTTCATAAGTTCTTTCAGTCATTCATGCTTTGTCTTTTATCCTAGACCTGTAGGTTGGCTTGATGCCAAGTGTTTAACAAAATGTTAGTCTCGGTTGGGGATGCTTAGGCCTAGACTTGAGGTTGATTTTTGAGTTTTTAGTCTTGTCATCATGTATTCGATGGATTATTTATGTTGTAACAAGTTTTGGAGAGTGGACGGAATTCTAGACTAAAAAAGTGACTTGAATTTCGCTGATGTTGACATAGGTTTGCTGGGAAGAGTTCCTGGATGCTAGCACACAAGCCCGTGAGAGCGACTGGAGGTTTCTGGACACTGGCATTTCTATAGCATGCGATGGACTAGGGTTTAAAAGTCTTAAAACATCAATGGGACCCAAGGACAAGATGCTTGAGTGGCTGGCATGTCTTCAAAGGGCGTTGTTACTGATGTGGATGGGTTTGGTTTATGTGTTCTATCGATTCCAGTTCCTTAAGGTCACCAAGGAGGTTGAATCCCTTATAGTGGCCTCTCTCATCGCATGTTTACCCCAACTGGCTGGTTTCTTGGGTAGATGTGGGAGGGGGAAGTGTTACATTCAACATGTTTTGACACCCATAAACTGTAGATTGCTTATCATTCTCCTAGGAAGGGTATGATGTCTTACATCCTTATAAGTATAGATATTTTCATTGGAATGTAGCTAGGGAAATGGAACAACCTTCTACTTTGTAGAAGTCCTTTTGTTCAGTCTTCTGCTTTATAGAAGTCCTTTTTCTCAAGCTAGTTGGACTCATTAGCATTGTAGAAGTTCCAAACATTAGTGATACCATATTTGACTAGTATTCTCTACAAATTATTGATGCTAGGATTATCACTTATTGATCCTTGGACCTCTTTATCTAGTTTTCTAGAAATGTACTCATTTATTGACCTCACCATTATTGAAAGTGAAATTTGACATCACTCTTTTTCATATTTTTCAAGCAAATTTCACTAGATTCCAATAGAGGTGTTTTTAAAATGATGACAAGGACCGGACAAAGATTTCTTTGATGTTTGAAACACCCAATTATATTCATAACATTAGTTTTTCAATGAACTTTGATTCCATCTTGCTTCACATGGGTTCTTATGAAAACCCAACAATTGGAAAAGGCCCATTCTAGTTAAGGGAATTGTAATGGAATTTGTTTCTTTATGTCAATTTCCTTTATACCAAATTCTACTTCCAAGATCTTCCATGCTTCCTAGGAAGTTGTAGCTTTTTCTAACTTGCACAAGGACTTATCATCCAATGCATGTTTTATAAGATCCAATACTAAGGAATCACATACTTCATCATATGGTTTATTAGACCGATAGTCATTCAACTCTTTACATCAAAAAAAAGTTTCATTTTGACAGTTCCCAAAAATTAAAATTTTTACCAGTAAATTTTGGAAGCGTTACCCGCTCTATCTTGATCCATTCATCCTCGAATTGTTCTATTTCATCTACTTTTCTTTTAGATTCCTTGATTGTGGCGAGAACCTCTATGAGCTCTTCGAAATACTTTGGCTCTTCCTTACCGGGTCATAACTTTGGCATATGATATTTGTTTGACGTGCACAATACCTCTTTAGAAAGATTTATTTGGGAGCAACAACTTTCAATTACAAACCTCTTTCATAAGGTATGGGTCTGTATGTTTTCCCAAAAAAACATCTTTTAGGGCCTCAAAATGACTTCTCTTGTGGAGAGTGAATTAAACAAACATATGTGTAGATGTGATAATCAAAATATAGTGAAATTAAACAAGCATGAAATAAAATAAAAAAATCTTGGAAACCAAACACCCATCATAATATTCAAGCATAATCACATGCGGATCATAACACGAAATATGATTAAATAATGCATTTGTAAAAAAATTATAGAAAGTTGATTTTCAAAATGATATAATCCTAATTTTTCACCCAACCATAGGAATCTAGGATAATTACCACATCCATGATAATGTATGAGGTGATCAAGGCAATGTAGTCAAGTTATTGGCTTCTAGCTTACTCAACTCAACCCATTTTCTCTTGTGTTAGAAAATATATTCATGATAGAACTCTCTAGGAACCTTATCTATCCATCAAACAATCATAACACCCTCCTCCATTCACCCACACAACATAAGTAATATCTCTTTATCTACTCAATAATCCCTTAGGGATGTGCATCCCTTCTAGTGTTATTCAATATAGGGAAAGGGAGTATAATCCATTGAATTTCTTCTAGGAATATATTAAAAAATAACTCTTGGATCTCACTGAACCACAAATGAGACCTTGAAATTGTCAAAATCCCACAATGATAGCACAAGTGGGGGATTCAAAAAACCATTAGATCAAGATAATCAAGACTCTACACAAGGTGTATAAGAATGGTGCTAATCCCTCGTAGTGTCATATTCTTTCTACAATAATAATCAAGCTCTTCAAATATATAAAAATTGCATTATATCAACAACATTATACTCTGGTTCACTACAATGATAGAAATATTACTAAGGTAGTTGGGAGGATGATGAAGTGAGGAATGATAAGAATACATTGACTTGAGCTAGAAAAAATAGCATATGAAATGAATCCCAACACCAGTCAGATTAGTGCAGATTCCACTTTGGATACTTTTCCAACACTCACTTATCCTATCACCATCTTCTTTGAGTCAGCAGACACACTAGCTTGACCACTCCACTGACAAATCAGAAATTTCCCAAGGAACCTTCATATGGTGGCAACATAATCCTTCATAATATGAAATGGAAACACCTCTAATCAAATTCATGAATACCACATAGAATCTTGACACATATTCCTTGTTGGCTCTTCTCCAATATGAAATGATAGTGGCTCATACCTGTAAGGACACTGGCTCTTGTAAATGTGAACATTGTAATTCTTAAGCATCTCTCTAATCCAACGACATCTACCTTCAAATGGCAGCTAGGGTAGGATACTCATCTACTCTGATATTATATTATAAAATGAATTGGACAACACTTATTGATGAAACTCTAGATATAGTGCAAGCACATGACAAACACAAAATTTATTATCAAAATAATTCAGATAGTTACAACAAGATTCACTTCTATTATATAGAGTTTGGGAGGTGATATTTTCCCAAAAATCTAAAATCTAATAATAACCAGAAGGCCTATCTTTTAGCCTAAGTCACTAATGTGACTTATTACACATGTAAGCATTATATTGTAACACCTTCCTTAATGATATTTTGAAGGCAGAGGTTTATATGTGTCAACCTCAAGCATGAAAAATTTTAGGGGCTAATGTTCGTCCAGTGGGCTAATTTTCCTTTATTTTTCCACAAAAAAGATTCGCCAATTTCCAAATTTATAAAATATGATTCGCCCAAATTTTAGAATATAAAATTATTTTACCTTAAAAATCGCCAACATTATATAGAGACCATATATAAAATCATTATAAATTTGAATAATTTTACAAATATATCAATAAACATTTTATAGTTTGCATATTAGGGATTAGTGAGATTCACCAATGTTTTTAAACTTCAAGAAAATTTTCCATCTTAAAATTTTCCTTGACCTCAATGTTTCTAGGTTCTTATAAAGGAAAATATGGTATGTAGATTGGTTAAGCCTCTTTATGGTCCCAAATAAGCACCAAGAGCTTGGCACATCAAAATTGACAAATATTTGTAGGATAACAAATTGAGAATAAGATTTTCTAATTAAAATCTCTACATTAAAAGTGAGGACAATACATAGATATATTAGTGATATACGTAGATGACATTGTCATCATAGGTAGTGAGGCCAGACCAATTACAAAGATAAAATTGAATCACATTTGACTTTTGTAATTACATATTTAGGCCTCCTCTAACATTGCTTAGATGTTGAAGTTTGGCATAGTAAAAAATGTGTTTTTACTTTACATACTAAGCATGCAAAAAGTATACTAGACAAATACAAGATTATTGATTGTAAAAATACATACATAAATGGAGAAGTTGAAACTTTCAGCTAAAGTAGACTCAAAATCAACAAATGAGACAATTTACAGGCAACTTGTGGGAAGTTTGTTTTATCTTACAATCACTGGGACATGTCTGATTTTTGCAATCAACTACATATCCAGGTTTCTCATAGACCATAAAGTAGAACATTGAATAACAATAAAAAGTGATTTAAGATATGATAAAAGTACAATAGATTTTGGATTACTATATGGTGAAAGTGATGCATTTCATTTAACTAGTTATACAAATTCTAATTGTGTGGGATCAATAAAAACCTAAAATCAATAATTGGACATGATTTTAGTCTTAGAAGGGACGCATTTTTATGGGTTAGTGAGAAACATGTGGTTTCACTTTTTTCTATGGAGGAAGAGCACAGGGAAAAAATAAAAGGACCATGTGAAACAATTTGGCTTAAAAGAATAGTTGCAGACTTGATACTTGAACAAACCAAGCCAATAATTATTTTATGTCACAATTTAAGTGTTCTAAAATTAGCAAGGAATCCAATGTTTTGTGAGTGCACCAAACACATTGATGTCCATTTTCATTTCATCGGACATCTTGTAGAAAGTGAAGAGTTTCAACTTCAATATTGCACCATAGAACAATAGATTGCAGATAATTTCACCCAGCCACTTCGTCATATCCTAATCCTCATCGATTTTTGCTACTTTGAAGTTCTTCCCACGGCTTGATGATTGGTTTGGAAGAAAGTTGAACTGGATCAGAGACCACTTCAACACTTGAAATTGGGTGGATCAGTGACTTAGAATCACCAGCTGTATTTGTATTGTTCAAAGATTTGGAAGCATCACTCTTATCTAGAAACTCAATTCTTTGTTATTGTGACTCCAATTGAAGGAACTCAATCATTTCATGTTAATGTTGAAGATTCACTTGAATATCAGCAAGAGTTGTTTTGCTGATGTTCACCATGTCGCTAGCTGATGATAAAATCAAATTGTTAAGAATTTGGGACAGTTGAATGTGTGTCGCCATGTGAGCTTTCTCACTTTGAATTCAGGGTCGCTTGTACTGTTTCTTATTGTTGATGCTGTAAACACTTGCTAGAGTTTTATAACTTGGTTGCTTGAACTCTTGATTTCACACTTGCTTGATGACGATCACTTTGCTTGAATGCTTCACTGACACGTTGTGAATGCTTCAATCAACTTCACATGGTTCATTTGTTGTAGATGTTTTCCTTTGAACTTTCGCACTTGATTTTGACACGCTCGCTTGCTTTGTTATTTATTACATTTGCATTAAATACTGGCTTGATTTGATGCTCACTAGAATTCACACTTGTTTGATGATGATCGCTTGCTAGATTTCTTGCTTGAACTTGTTTGATTGATTACTGACACTTTGTGCTTTCTTGAATGTACTTACTAAATGTGCTGATTTTTAAAAAAGGAAGGGTTTCGAACACTATCGAAAATGCACCCAAGAGACAAATGACAAGTTCAATCTTAATGACTTAGTTGAAGACTTACTTGACTTAATGTATTCACCTTAACAATTCAAATTAGGGTGTTGGTTACAACTGAGAATGCACCCATACAATTCAGTTAAAACATGCTTATCTGCAAGTGATACAAAAAGTGTTGATGATGTTGATGTCGTCTTGGCTTGAAATGCTTGATTTTGTAGCGTCCTTAACTTGATTGCTTTGATTACATGATGTGAAATGCACTTGCTTGGAAGATCATCTTATCAAGTTGATGATGTGACGCTTTGTGCTTGTGTACTTAAGCTTGATTATATGATCTTGATTAAGAGTTCTTATACTTAAGCTTGCTTATGTGCATGTAGTTGTTTAAGCATAATACAAAGAGAGCATTTTGATAATCTAAATACAAGTCATGCACACACATTCATTACACATGGTGTACCTAAGATCCCCTTATTCAATTTCGGGCGGATGCACCACAAAAATTATGATTTTATTAATCAATGGAGTACATCATTCTTCAATGTCACAAATTTTTCGTGGAAACTTCTCAATGAGAATGCCATACTTGCAAACTTTGGAAGCAAATTGTCTTCAAAAACTACCTGTAGTGACTTAATCGTTCTTAAAGTAAAATATTACTTTGAATTACAATAATGACTTTCACTCAAACAAATTCACTTATCACTTCAAATACAAAATATGCATCTTATGACTTCCACAAAATCACTTATTACTCCATTACATAAAAAAATTACAAATACTCCTTACCTCTCCAAAACTTATCACTCCAAAACATGTCCTTATTCCTCCAAAGGCTTGATATCACTTTATATAAAAAAAAATCACTTTATGATGTAACTTTAAAAAATTAAATAAAGTGTATGAAGTCACACTCAACAACTACACTTATCCAAGAGCTCCTTCAATGTTAGTCAAAACTGCAGCCAATGCACACCATTATCTTCTCCTAAAGCCAATACATTGTTATAAAAACCCTTATCAGAGACAAGATTAACAACTCACTACCTTTTACTCTATCCACTCAGACGGATATCCTTTGTAAAAAATTAATAATTCATATCAGGCTTACTGTGAAGAAAGATGGTCCTGTTATAGAAAGTCCATAGATTTGATTATAGGTATGAGAGATCTCTTCTCCATCCTTTTTCGTTACAACATAAAGACTTGCAGGTTGATCTGTTATATCATTTTCTGAGAATGGAACCTTCTAATTCAACCCATATACATACTTACAAATATCAAATATGGTGACCAATCCAGTAATGTTTCTCCTCTTCTTCCTCAACGACATAGACACAAGTCTGGGTCTCGTTCAAGTGGAAGGTTAGGGAGCTATTCTCAAAGAAATTCTTGCTCAAGATCCATCTCGAGAGAGACTAGAAGAAAGAGCACATTTGGTTTTGACATGGTTTCGTCAGGTGCAGCCATAGTTGCAGGTGTTGGAACTCCGGGCTTAGTTCCTGGAGTTTCTCAACCAGTGCCTGGAGTGTTCCCGATGGTGCCATTTGCAAATGCACAATTTGGATTTTCTAATATGGCAGTGCAAGTTATATCCCAACAGGCAACCAGACATGCCCCTAGAGTTTATGTTGGAGGCTTACCTCCTTTAGAAAATGAATTTGCCTTTGTGGAGATAAGGACTATTGAGGAGGCTAGCAATGCAATGGCTCTCGATGGGATACTATTTGAGGGTGCTCCAATAAGAGTACGAAGGCCAACTGATTACAATCCCTCAATGGAAGTTGCCCTTAGTCCAAGCCAACCAAGTCTTCATCTTAACCTGACAACTATGGGACTTACTACAGGGGCAACTGGAGGTGCTGATGGGATAGATAGAGTATTTGTTGGAGTCTTGTCTTACTATGTTACTGAGGCCTAGATAAAGGAGCTTTTAGAAGCCTTTGGGCCTCTTCGTGGATTTGATTTGGTAAAGGATCAAGATATAGGAAACTCCAAAGGCTATGGGTTCTGCGTCTATCAAGATCCAGATGTTACAGATATTGCATGTGCTGCTCTAAACGGATTGAAAATGGTGTGAACGACTCAAAGATCCCAATGTATTCTCACGATTGGGATATAGCGAGTGGATTTTGAAATCAACGTATCCCTTCTAGCTCCAACATAGAAAGGGTCCTCCACTCATTCAACGTAGTTTCTATCTATGCAATAACGATCTATCACATAATAACCTCAGCGAAGTTTTGAATAAACATAGCTTCAACCTTGTGCTCTCTACTCTAGCACTTTTCATGTTGCTCCATATTTGCAGGCTTCTCCTTTAACTGGTGATCTGACTCACTCCAATTCAACTATCAAACCCTTAAGCTCATGCTCATCTCTAACTAATCTCACCACAACTTTGATACCAATTGAAGAACACTAATAAACAAATCATACACACTCATAAAATAAATATCAGACATATAGAAAAAACAGACATGGCGGAAAAGGCATAAGATACTTTTCTATAGTCTCTCATTCTCATGAATTTCATTATTAAAATAATGTTTATGATACATATAAATACATGAGGAAGTTGTCTCAAGATAGTGCATCTATCTTGAACAAACTTGGTTGAGAAAACTAGTTGGAGAGAATCTCTCAACCAACTAAGCCTAAACTGACCCCTAACCATGAGGAACAAACTCAATCTAGAAAGGTAGGATTAAATCCTAACTTTCATGATTTTAATTAATTTAATTATTTGGACTTAGAATTGTTTTTAATGTGAGAGTGAGGCTAACACCATAGAATAGGAGAATAATTTTGAATTGGTAATTCCTGGTCAAATGGGTAATTCCATTTCATGAAGGGAAATGGGATTGAGGTAATAACAACATCTAACAAATAGGTAGACATACAAAAAATATAATTGAACCTCGGGGGGAGATGACACTAACAACTTCACTGAATTTGTGATATTCTGTGACAACATGTCAACCCAGTTTAAGTGTTTCCTCTCATTCAAAATGCAATGGATTATTGCGATCCATTTAAATTTACAATGCTTAGGATTTGTTCCCCATATAATATGCTTAGAATTTTAATAAGAAATCTAACATGATTCTTAAAAATAACTATTGGATAGTCCTTTTTTCCTTTTAGCTTGAAACCTTCTTCTTCTTCTCTCAACCATTCTTCAATTACTATATCATAATTATCGTGAGCTTCCTTCAACACAATACTTCGAAATTTATGAAGAAAGTCATAATTAAGTGATATTTGTGGAGCACTGAACTTATATATGGTTGATAACACTTCAGATTTCCAGGATGCTATCACTACTTCTTGATGGTCAGGTATTGTTTGAGTTTTAATATCAACGCGAGAGATAATCCACTAAATCATGTCATAATAGGGAAAATTTATGACCCTAGTTGCTACTTTATGTAACTCTATTACTTTGATTCTTTCAAAGAATTTGTTCTTTGTTTCAGTAGCTCTTGAAATTTTTAACCATTCCCTTTTCTCAAAGTATTCAAATATCTCCTGCTAGGTCATTGTACCTGATTTTTGCGTCTTGTAGGTTGTATCTGACATGAGTAATGTGCTGAGTTTCACTTTTTATGCTGGTCCAACATCAATGCTCCTAATATTTTCTTTAACCTGCTCTATTTGTTATTTTGCCATTGTAGATTTTCCCTTTTTTCTCATTGTATAACTTGTAAACAGTAACAGAGGATATATAATGTTTTATTATTTATAACTTGAAATTGAATTCAAGAATTTCTAAAGTAAATATCATTATGCCTACACAATTTTATTGAAATTGCTATTGTGTTTCCTTAATTCAGTTGTTCTTATAACAAGACTTAAGAAACGAGCATGCAATCAGAACACCCTAAAATCTTAAGTTTGTAATTCGGGATTTTGCACTTTTTGGCACTTTAAGAGCTGTACACATTAATAAAGCATATATAAGTCTTGACAACTCAAAATTTGGAATTGAATTCAAGAATTTGCAAAAAAATAACATTATGCTTACACAAAATTTGTTGAAATTGATACTGCTTTGCCTCAATTAAGTTCTTATTTGAACAAGAGATAAAAGAACAATATGTAGGGAAAATACATTAAAGTCTTAAATTTGACACTAAAGAGTTCCCTTTTTTTGTTATTTTATAACCTGTAAATGTGAATACATCATACATAAGTTTTGCTAATTTAAAATCTGAAATTGCACTCAACAATCTCTAAAAAAAATGAATTTATTCTTACATAGAGGTTTTTGAAACTAGTACTCAAAATACTTACTTCAAATTATCTTTGAAAAATACTCTATAAAAGAGCATCCAGGCACAATAGCCTAAAATCTTAAAATTCTGTGTAGAAAACCATGAAAATCGCAAACGGACGTGTGCATTAATTCCCTGTAAATGGGCAAACTATTTTTTTTGGGAATCACAAAAACATTAAAAAAATTATTATTGATATAACAAATAATCAATTGAATGAGAAATGATAAAATTTTAAAATATTTATTAAAAAGCGCATTACACACAAATCAACAAAAAATTGTACTTTATTTGCATGATTAGATGGTGTTAAAATTGGCAACCAGGACAAAACTTCATGTGGGTCATCTTATTCATGGATGATAATATTTTTATTAGATTCCTCTCGTCGAGAGGTGTAGGATTGATATAAAGATCATCCGATTCTGATAAGTATTCATGGATATATGAATTTATTTTGATTATGGAATTATTATCAAGCCAACCTACAACTCATGTAGGCTCAGAAGCCCAATAGTCTCATTTATTCAAACACCAACGTTGTGTATAAATATAAGAGGAATTTTCCTCATTTTCTCACACACTTCTCATCATATCTCTCTCTCTCTCTACTGCACAGAAATGAGTCTTTTCTCTACTGCGTAGAAATGGGTCTCTCTCTCACACATGTGAAGCCAGAAGCTGTTGTACCTGAAGCTACAACTGCAGATCCAAAGATTGACCTGCGTGGCCTAGAAGATCTCCTCTTTGGAAAAATGTTTTAGGTTCGTCTGAACCTACTCTGAAAGCCGCAACTTTTGGTGGTGGAATGAATTCAATTCGACGAACGGTTTGCAAGATATCGACTGCCCTAGTTTGAAGCCGGAAACTGCTGAAACTGAAGCTGCAACTCCAGAAGTAAAGATTGACATGCATGGCCTAGAAGATCTCCTCATCTGAACTATGTTTTAGTTTCATCTGAACCTCCTCTAGAAACCGCAACTTTTGGTGGTGGAATGAAGTCAATCCGACAGTCGGTTTGTGAGATATCGTCTGCCCTAGTTTGATAATGACGCCGCTAATGCTAGTGCTACAGATCTAGGTTTTGCTACTGCCGATATGAATAAGATTTATTGTACTATTTCTCTCTGCTGAATTATTAAATATAAAAGAACATTTGATCAAAGGGTTTCCCCACACATTGTGGGGTTTGTCCTTGGCTAGCCGCGACATCTTGTGTCTCTTGTCTTGGCTTGTTTTTTGTCGATCGTTTAATGTTCTATCTGCACTTTACTTTATGTACATGTCATTGCTAATTTGTGGAATATAATAAGAAAAAGAAGTAAACTGTTATAAGCATAGAACATACCATAACTTAACATGGTATCAGAGTTGAGGTGAAGACAAAGCCTGAGCAAGAGCAAGAGTAATCACCGAAGAGAAGATTGGCAAGGCTATCCTAAAAGAACAATGGGGTCCTCAACACTCTTTCCTGCCAAAGACAAGCTCCGTGAGAAAGCTGACTATCACGGATGGAAGATGTCTATCTATCTAACCCTGGAGGATCAAGGAGTATTGGGTTACGTGAGAGGCAATATCATTGAGCCTCCATCAAATGCACCTCCTACTATCTGGAACAAATGGAAGAACGAAGAAATTAAACGAAGAAGATCATCTGGGACTCTATCGAAAATCGCTTGGTGGCCTACATCTTTGAACTGGACACCTCCAAGGAAATATACGATAGACTGGTGAATTTATTTAAAGTTAATGATGCAAATCAAGTTTTGTTTCTTAGAAATAAACTGAGGGAAATCAAGAAGCGTAAAGATGAGAGTATGAAAGCATACTTCTTAAGAATAAACGAGATCAATAACGATCTCCTATCTATTGGGGAGGCTATTACTAACAGGGAAATGGCACTCACGACTCTTGGAGGATTACCATACGAATGGTAGGTGTTCAGGACTACTCTTCTGAACTATAATGTAATTCCCGTTTTCGAGGAATTAATGGCTAGATGCATGCAAGAAGAAACAAGGGAAGAAGAGCAAGAAATGCACATGCCTAAAGGTCCTTCTGCTGCCTTTTCTTCTCATGCTAAGAAAATAAATAATTTCGGGACTAAATCAAAAGGAAAGGTTGGACCTAAGGCTGTAAGAAAATGACGATGTTACATTTGCGATAAAGCAGGCGACTATGCAAGGGAGTGCCCTGATAGGAAGGACTCACACCGGGACGATGATCAAAATCCCTCTAATGGCAATCAAAGGAATGAAAAATTAAATAGCAAAGGTAAGAGGAGAGATGGGAATCGAGGAAGAGGACAAGCATTCAAGAAGGCTAGAAATTCCAGGATGTATTAAATGCACCTTACCTTAAAAAGAACCTAGTGTCCATCTCGACAATGGAAGACAAAGGCTACAAGGTAACCTTCGGCAATGGCAAGGTATGTATATGGAAAAATAATGTTAAATATGCCTTTACTCTTGGGTTTAGTGTTGATTCATTATATGAGGTCGATGGAAGTCTGCTAGGTGTCATGTATTGTGACACAACTCTTCAGTCTGAACTTTGGTATCAGAGGTTTGCCCACCTTCATTACAAAGATCTACCCGATGTAAGAAAGATGGTAACAGGGATGCCCGAATTCCAGTAGAGAAAGAAGGTGTGTGTCCAGGATGTGCCGAAGGAAAGCTCAAAGGGGGTTGTTCCCCTCAAGCCAAAGCAAGACCTCCGATATATTACAGTTGGTTCACTCAGGCATATCTAAGGCTCGCATTAAGAGGGAGACTACTACACCACATACTCCTAAGCAGAATGGTGTGGCGGGAAGGAAGAACCACATGATTGTGGAAGTTGTCTGAGTCATGCTACATGATCAAAGAGTTCTAAAGTTTCTATGGGTTGAAACTGAAAACACTACCATATATGTACAAAATTGATGCCCTCATCAAGCATTGGGTTCCAAGACTCCTGAAGAAAAGTTCACTAGTAAGAAACCTGATGTTTCTCATTTTAGAATTTTTGGAAGCCCTGTATATTTTCATGTGCCGAAAGACAAAAGAAATAAATTGGGTGCATCTAGAAAGAAGGGAATTTTCGTGGGCTATGGTGAAAATACTAAAGGCTATAGAATCTATGTAACCAGTCAAAGGAAAGTCATATTAGTCATGATGTCAACTTTGAGGAAGATATGGCTCTCAGCGAGGTGAGCAATCTTTCGACTTTGAGGAGCTCTCAAGAAGTTGACACCAGGGAACCGAAAGGAAATGATGATGAATCAATGCCTGATGTAGAAGAACCCATGGATCCGATTGATCCTCCTTCACATGAGCCTTCCTCTTCTAGGAAGAGGCCTTCATGGCTTAGGGGGCTACTTGATGATGCTGAAGGACATGCTGCACCCCAAGAAGCCTTTCGTGAAAGAAAGAAACCTAATAGGTATCAGGGATACCTGACCATCATGAGCACAATCATACAAAATGAAGCTTCATCATTCTTAGACGTCGTCAAGCATCAAGTATGGAAGGATGCTATGACCAAATGATATGAGTCTATCATGAAGAATGATGTCTGGGAAGTAGTTCCCGGACCCCAAGACAAGACAATTGTTACTTCCAAATGGCTTTACAAGATAAAGCATGCAGCAGATGGAAGTACGAAAAAGTATAAGGATCGTTTTGTTTCTCGTGGTTTCTCCCAGAAGGAAGGTATAGACTATGATGTGATATTTGCACCTGTTGCTAGATATACGACCATTTGCTCGATCATGGCCCTTGTGGCTTCACAAGGATGGAACCTACATCAGATGGATGTCAAGACTATGTTCTTGCATGGTTCTATCAAAGAAGAGGTCTACATGGAGCAACTCACAGGATTTGAGATTTATGATTGAAAATCTCATTTATGCAAGTTGAAGAAGGCTCTCTATGGGCTGAAGCAAGCACCCCGAGCATGGTATGAGAGGATTGATAGCTACTTGATGAAGCTAGGATTCACTAGGAGTGAAGCCGATCCTAACCTTTACTTTAAGGTTGAAGATGGCAAGCCTCTATACTGGTTTTGTATGTAGATGACCTCTTTCCAACAGGTGTAGACCCTCTCATTCACAAATGTACGAGGGAGTTGGCTTCTGAATTTGAAATGAAGGACCAAGGACTTGAAGTACGGCAGAAGCCAAGGGAAATTTTCCTATCTCAAGGAAAATATGTGGTAAAGATATTGGAAAGATTTTGTATGATGGACTGCAAGCCTGTGACTACCTCAAGGATCTTAAGTTTTAGAAGTTATATGGTAGTGATGTCAGACCAGATTTGGGAAATGCCTTTGAGTCTCAAAAACTCATTTGCATTGATGTTCTTGGTGAACCTCCATCCGAACATATGTTTTGCAGTTAGCACTATGAGCTCATATTTGGTTGAGCCTCACTTCACAGATGCCAAGAATCTTCTAAGATATCTTCATGGCACAATTGCAATGGGTTAAGATACACTACCGGAGATGTGAGACTACTTGGATATACTAATGCTGATTGGGCAGGGAGTGTGGTGGATCGTAAGAGCACTTTTGGGTGTTGTTTCACCTTTGGATCTGCTTCGATAACCTGGATGAGCAGGAAGCAGAAGTCGGTGGCTTTGAGCACCGCCGAAGCAGAATATATTGTTGCTAGCATGAACTCGTGTGAGGCAGTCTGGTTGTGAAAGCTCTTCAGTGAACTGTTTGGATTTACATTGGATACCACTGTGATTCTCTGTAACAGCCAGAGGTGGGATTCGATTATTCAGGAATCCCGTATTCATCAATTGCTCCAGCAGATAGACATCATCTGGGATATGGTAAGTCGATGAGCAAGGAGGCTTCATCGCATTAAGATGATGTACAGGTTGATACACCTTGTCAAAGCCCCGAGGAAAGATCTAATCTATGATTTTCCCAAACGACTTGGAGTCGGCAAGAAACCCTTGTACAAGGGTCCTGCATGTTGCATACATTGAGATCTGGGAGCTCTGAGGGCTTGCGATTCTTACTGGAGCAACATATGACCACAGGGTGACTCACCCTCCCCTGGTGGTGCGCACTGGAATAAGATGATTCACTTTCTTGTGGGACAAGATGATTCGCTCTCTTGTGGAACAGGATGATTCACTCTCATGTGTAGTAGGATGATTAGTTCTCCTATGAGGCCTAGATTGATGTGTTCTCCATGGAGATTGTAGCAGGATTGATGTGTTCTCTTGTGAGGTCTGGATTGATGTGTTCTCCACGATGATTGTAGCAAGATTGATGTGTTCTCTTATGAGGCCTAGATTGATGTGTTCTCTATGAGGCCTGGATTGATGTGTTCTCCATGGCGATTGTAGCAGGATTGATGTGTTCTCCTGTGAGGCCTAGATTGATGTGT
>APFE030687909.1:56116-71400 GCA_000404065.3 Pinus taeda
ATTGATATAAATATCATCTTATTCCGATAAGTATTCATGGAGATATGAATTTATTTTGATTATGGAATTATTATCAAGTCGACCTACAACTCATGTAGGCTCAGAAGCCCAATAGTCGCATCTATTCAAACACCAACATTTTGTATAAATATAAGAGGAATTTTCCTCATTTGCTCACACACTTCTCATCACATCTCTCTCTCTACTGCGCAGAAATGAGTCTCTTCTCTAGTGCGCAGAAATGGGTCTCTCTCTCACACATGTGAAGCCAGAAGTTGTTGTACCTGAAGGTGCAATTGCAGATCCAAAGATTGACCTGTGTGGCCTAGAATATCTCCTCTTTGGAACAATGTTGTAGGTTCATCTGAACCTCCTCTGAAAGCCGCAACTTTTGGTGGTGGAATGAAGTCAATCCGACGAACGGTTTGCAAGATATCAACTGCCCTAGTTTGAAGCCTGAAACTACTGAAACTGAAGCTGCAACTCCAAAAATAAAGATTGACCTGCGTGGCCTAGAAGATCCCCTCATTTGAACTACGCTGTATGTTCATCTGAACCTCCTCTAGAAGCCGCAACTTTTGGTGGTGGAATGAAGTCAATCCGACGGTCGGTTTGTGAGATATCGTCTGCCCTAGTTTGATAATGAAGCTGCTAATGCTGTTGCTGCTGATCTAGGGTTTGCTACTGCTGATATGAATTAGATTTATTGTACTATTTCTCTCTGCTGAATTATTGAAGATAAAAGAAGATTTGATTAAAGGGTTTCCCCACACATTGTGGGGTTTGTCCCTATCTAGCCGCCACTCTTGTGTCTCTTGTCTTGGCCTGTTTTCTGTCGATCGTTTAATATTCTATCTGCACTTTACTTTATGTACATGTAATTGCTAATCTGTGGAATATAATAAGAAAAAGAAGTAAACTGTTATAAGCATAGAACATACCATAACTTAACAGATGGATTGGAGGTTGGGCAGTCTACTAGTCGAGTGTTTTTTATTTTATTTTATGATTAATTTGTTATATCTTGATTCTGATTATATCATAGTCATCTATTCTCTTTATTGCACCAATCATACAGTCGAGAGGTTGGATAATCAATAGTTTTTTTGTTTTGTGATTCACTTGTTGTATCCCAACCCTGACTATACCATAGTCGAGTGGTTTCATTAGGTCTTTTGGTTCGAAGGTTGGGCAATGTTGAGTTCCGAAGGTCGCTATATTATTTATAATAAAATTCCTAGTCATCCCGACTTTCTAGTTGCATGGTTGGAAGGTCGCGTAGTCCAGAGTATGTGGATGCACAATACTATTATACTGATTATGTCAAATGGCAGGCACGTGTACTCAAATATTATTTCATAACACTTCCGACCAATATTAAATAATAGGAAATAAGTGCTTAAAAAACACATACCTCTTTATCCATAAATTTATGTTTTCTTTCTCTCTTAGTCATTCCATAGTTTAAAGTGTGTGGCATGTGTTTTGGATAGTCATTGACCTCAGTTCATTGATTCACTGACAATAATGTTACAATAGGAATAAGTGGATGGAGAGCCATTATAGACACATTTTTGTTATACTTCTTAACTATGTTTTAACATGTTAATCTGACATATCTTTTGGATTGGTGTATTGATGCAAATAATAGTTTATTCCTCCAATTCAGGGCTAAATGACACTGAATTAACATTGAACATAGTTCTATTGTGCTTAATGAATGCAAGAATAAAAGTACTTGATTCAACGATTGAACAACTTTCAACATTTCGGAAGTAGGCGCGTCCAAAAGTACAAGTTTATTGATATTTTTATCGATCATAATGAGTTTCATATTGTTACAGTGAAAGCACAGACTCTAGAGTCACATGAGAAATAAAAAACAAAATAATCAAGGTACTAATTATGATTGAGAGATTATTTTACTCATTTCTTAGTCTCTTGTTTACAACATATCTAGAGCACTAAATTTAATATGTTAAATAATAAATACATAAAATACTTAGGGAAATATTGTTACAAAAAACAATGTGGTAGAGACGAACTAAAATCTGTCATAATTTCTAGGTAAGATTAATTACATAGGCCAATGAAAAAATTATCATAGGAGTTCATAGTTCAAAATAACTAATATATTTATTATTCATAGCAATGACAATGTGCTACAAACAAGCAACCATTGCATTCAAATAGTACATAAATAGTTCAAAATAACTGATATATTTATTATTCATAGCAATGACAATGTGCTACAAACAAGCAACCATTGCATTCAAATAGTACATATATTGTTCACCATCCATCAAAGAACCATTATCACAGACCAAACATTTGAAACTATAGAAATGTGCTATGGTAAATGATGAATGTATGTGACCATGCATCACTAATGACAAAGAGCCAAAACAATTATCCCACATTTTGTTAATTCATTAGATAATAAACTCACAATTATATATAACTGCAATGCAACATTGTATAGCTTAGGAAACAAAAATCCCTGTGCAGGAAAACCAATCAATAGAAGCACACAATTTGTGAAAAACACTCATGAAAACATAAAAAATAAGGATGACTCAATCTATGGCAAAATAAACTGAAAATACAGGTAACTGAATTCTCATGTATTGCCTTCTTTTAACAAAAAACATTCAATTGTGCATATGGAGAAATGAACACATTGATACACATGCAACTGTTTTGTTTCTTTCTTTTTTGTTTTTTTTTTCCCTAACAGAACATAGTTTCAGAATTGACAACAAATGAGAATCCAAGCCAGTATTTTAACATTGGAGAACAAAACATCCGCAAATATATAATTCGGCATACTAACTATTTTGGAGTTACATTATGTTACTGTGGAGCTAAGATCTAATTTTCTTATTAACCAAACATCGAGACCATAGTCTTATAGAAAATTTGATATAATTGAAATATCATATTGCATAATGTGCAATTTGCTCTATGTTTTCATGTGAAGTAGGAAAACTTACAAGAAAAAGAGAAATAAGAACTAGTTGTCAAAAAAATAAAAATAAAATAAAATGAAAGTATTCTTTACTGAGATATTTAAGCATATATCGAGAAAGAACTTGACTAAATGTGTGTGTGTGTGTGTGTGTGTGTTTTTTTTTTGGTGTTGTAATTATGCAACCTGCAATAAAAGCAAAAGTATTTATTAGTATTTCTGCAAGTATTTGTCAATTATGAATTCGTGCCATACAAAAAAAATGAAAAGAGAAAGGATAACTTAACTGTCAGACTGTATGGACTTGATATATGAAAGAATATTTTTGTCTATTGGTCACAACTCTTTTATCTCAATAATAATGTTGTTAACTATTAAAGTAAAAAGACTTTGATACAAAGTTTTCTTAAAATGAAAGCTATAGATGATATGCTTTACACGTATTCTTGAAAACTTGTTTCAACAATAACTGAGAAATGTTCTTTTATTTGTGGTGTCTGTAACATATAATCAATTTTGCAATTCTCTGTTTCCATCATGCATTCAACACTGTGCTCATTGGTAATTGTTGTGCCATCTTTACAAATTGTGCATTCGTTTGTGGTTGGATGGACAAGTTTTTTGCGTTTATCGCAAATTCGCTGAAAAGGAGGAGAGAAAAAATTTATGGCTTTTAACACTCCTTGGATATGTGTTTTTTATTTTTATTTTTGCCACGAGGAAAATTGAATTGTTATAACTAATATGTATTATCAAAATCCAAGATTTTGCACATCAAACTGAAAATACTATTACTTGAACAAAAAATCTATTGGTAAATATACCTATGCTCTTGACATTACAAAAGGCAATAAATGCGCTTTTGCACATTCATCATTCAATGGCTCAAGAAAAGTTATTGATCCAGAGCGTAACTCTTGACTCCCTTTCACATCATTTCTAATAATGTTTGTGAACAAATAGAGTGGACTCATATTTGATGCCAATTCATATTGTATTTTGAAAAAATGTTCTCTATGACTATTTTTCAATAATAACTGCAGTCAACCAGGAAACAAATTTTTGGTTAAAGAGTTTATGCAAAAAGAATAATGAGATAATTGCTACCTTGATAACAATGCAACACAAAGATACAATAACATAGTTTCAAAGAAACTATTAGCTTTTTTGTTCAAATTGCAAGTATAGTTACTCTAGCAATAGACTTAATTGCTACCTTGATAACAATGCAAAACAAAGATACAATAACATAGTTTTAAAGAAACTATTATCTTTTTTATTCAACTTGCAAGTATAGTTACTTTAGCAACAGACTTAAAATTGCATTGTCCTCCACAACTTCAACATATTTTATGTTGAGTTCTAGTTGCTTGTTATTTTGGTGGAAGCCTACTACTATTTCTCCTATTGACCCAACTACATATGCATCAGTTGAACAATGAGTCTGTGTATTGTCGTATCTGGAGCTAGTTTGTGTTTTTTACAAACCTGTGCAATTGATTGAACCGTGGTTTTGTCCTGTAACACTATGCAACACTTTGTGTCTCCTCATTCACAAATAGCTTTATTTCTTATGGTACAGGTGTTGTCCTTGATGGAAAGTCACTCATAGGTTAGTACGGATTTGATAAAGGGAAACTCACAATGTTACAAGTCAATTCAGAGGTAACAAGGAAATGGTACAAAAGAATAGGGAGTTGGAACAAAGGAATACTAATCCAAATAAAGAAGTTGAAGGAAAAGGATGTTTTAAGGTAGTTTAAGATGTATACGCAGGTTCACCTTATCAAAGTAGCGTATACAAGAGAGTTCATTGTACAAAAGGAGCATATACGTATGCACACACTTTCACAAGATGAAAAACGTGTATGGGTTGGAAAATCAAGGAAATTTAAGATTAAAGAATACTAAGGGTCAATACCATGGTATTAGCCCACAATATTGAGCAAAGTAATGATTATTCAATCCCGTCCAAGAATACCACAGGTTCTAAGAGTTGTTTTGGTCTGAGGTATTGAGAAAGCGTAAAACCTATATAAGGAAGAGAAGATCAAAGGGCCAAGTGTGGAAGTGAAATGGTTTTTCATGAATACTTCTATTTGAAGTATATCTTATGTTATGATGCTATGGACATGATATGATCTAAAATATCTTTTGCACCTTTTGATACAATGTTGGATCAAGATCATGAGACCTGAAATGACTTATCATTGTATGATCTAATAATTGTTGGGCTAGATCTGAATACTGACGCATGTTTATCCCATAAATGTTATGATATGGGTATGACTGAAGTATGGAATAGGTGTGAAGTTTTAATTTAGTATTTGCATATCTATACACTCGTTCGCCTTAATGAAGACGCGTATACATGCTGGTTCGACTCTTTCGAGTAGCATATGCAAAAGAAAAGCCTATTATTTAGAAATGACTGATCTATCTGATCAGAGTTTCTATTTTACTGTTATTTGTCAATGATGTCTTATTAGAATTGAAAGTAGAAATGAATGCATAAGAAGATTGAGTATGATTGATTAAGTGAGGAGGGTGATTTTTGCTGTTGTCTGTTTAGATCTATGTAATTTGATAGTAGATTTTTAGAATGTTATTGGTTGATATAATTTTGATTCAAAAGTTTCTATGATTCAGTAATTTTGGAGGTATACATAGGTTTGGTTAAAGGAAGTAGCATATACATGCATGTTAGCTTGACTAAAGTAGCGTATACATTCTGATATATGATTTTTGAGGTTGTAGTTGGTTCTAGATGATGATGTAGGTTTCTAGGTTAAGAATATTGTTTTGGTGACAGTGATCTGACTGTTCAGATTAACTGATTGTTGGTTGATGTAGTTATTATTGAGATTGAGTTTCAATGTTACTGATGGGTCTAGTTTGAAATTTTGATGAAACGCGGCCTTCATATTGTGTTGTTGTGTACTAGGAGTATCCAGTCTGAAAATTCATGAAACGTGGTCCCTGGAGGAAGAGATATGGTTGTAGCCTTTTGTAGGTCGACGCCTATGTATTAGTAAACATATCGGCTAATACAAGAGCTAGGGGGTTGTAGCTCCCTTCCAGTAGAAGATGGAGAATGAGAGAAGGTTGTAGCCTTCTATAGGTGGGTGTCTATATACTGATATGAGTTTGCACCAATCCAAGATTGTAAACAGATTTTGTTTATATTAAAAAGAAGAAAGAGACAATAGAAACAAGTGTTTTTTCCCCCGCATTGGGTTTCCACCTTAAATCTTGGTGTTCTTGTGTGTTGCTTATGTGTGATAGCTTATTCTGTTATTACTGCACATAGCCACTGTTAAATAAAGTACTGATGCACTAATTAAAAATGAACACATGATGAATTAACTGAATCATAAGTTCACTAGATATACGTTGGTTTCTTTCATAACAGTTGCTTACACATGTGAGTTCACTTCACGGAACTAGCGTATATAAATCAGATTATGAAATGAAAAAAATATTGAACTGTAAACACTGATTCACCCCCCCGTCAGTGTTATTTCCAACATGATGGACAAGTTGTTTGCATTTATCGCAAATTCGCTGAAAAGGAGGAGAGAAGACATTTATGGCTCTCAACACTCCTTGGATATGTGTTTTTTTATATTTATTTTTGCCACGAGGAAAATTGAATTGTTAGAACCAATATGTATTATCAAAATCCAAGATTTTTCACATCAAACTAAAACTAATGTTACTTGAACAAAAAAGATTTTGATAAATATACCTATGCTCTTGACATTACAAAAGGAAATAAATGCGGTTTTGCACATTCATCATTCAATGGCTCAAGAAAAGTTGTTGATCCATAGCGTAATTGTTGACTCCCTTTCACATCATTTCTGACAATGTTTTTGAAAAAATAGAGCAGACTCATCTTTGATGCCAATTCATATTGTATTTTGAAAAAATGTTCTCTATGATTATTGTTCAATAACAACTGCAGTAAACCAGGCAACACATTTTTGGTTAGACAATCTACACAAAAAGAATAATGAGATAATTGCTACCTTTGATAACAATGCAAAACAAAGATACAATAACATAGTTTCAAAGAAACTATTGGTTTTTTTTTCAAATTGCAAGTATAGTTATTCTAGAAACAAACTTACAATTGCAATATCATCCACAATTTCACCATATTTTATATTGAGTTCCAGTTGCTTGTTATTTTGGTGGTAGCCTACTACTATTTCTCCTATTGACCCAACTGCATATGTATCAATTGAAACAATGAGACTGTGTATTGTTGTATCTAGATTGAGTTTGTGTTTTTTACAAACCTGTGTAATTGATTCAACTGTGGTTTTGTCCTATAACACTATCCAACACTTTGTGTCTCCTCGTTCATAAATACCCCTGTTTCTTATTGTAAAATTTGTAATTTGAACATTATTTCCAACACTAAACATGTTTTTGAAATGATTTATAAAATTATTGCCCATGTTCACTGTGATAGCTAGTTGGTCGTGGCAATCAACCAAATCAGTGTGGAGTAACTTCGCCTTTGTAGGAGAGTTAGGAATTTTAGTTTGTGTTGGCCCATAAATAACCAATACATCGTCTTCAAATTTTTTGCATATGATACTGAGCATATTTCAATGATTAACGAGGATATTTCTTCCATTGTTTTTTCTCTGCTTATATGCAAAATCAAAACAACATGCTTCAAAAAACACTGACATTGATTTAATGCAAATGTCATTTGACTATAAAAACATTTAATGCAGCACAAACCTAACCTTTTCGATTCTCGTTTTCCACCATTTGTTCTTCCAATATTTGTTTGCTAGAGCTATATATTTCCATGATATTGTTCCAATGACTGAAACAATCATTGCTAAAAAATGAAAATGCAAAGCACAAGTAAGTGACAATTGTACAAAGAAGATTTAAAACAATGTATACTCTACAATAATAAATTATATATGCATGAATTATGTTTTTATAGTACTGTTAGCCATTAGTTCGTGCCTATCTAGTAAATGTGCATAAGTCACAATAAAGAAAATGTTTTATATATTTCATTGGCAAATATACATATAGTTCACTTTTGGAAATGTGTTATTAAGAATTACCATGGGCATTGTTTTTTATTTTTATTTTTTATATTTTTGTATCAAAAAAGCAGTGACACAAGAAATAATGAAATATGAACTAAAATCTAAAACAAATAATACTATTCAACGTATGGAGCAAATTGAAACAAAGTGGAAACTAAAATGCATAGATTGCATACCAAGCATTGCATTAAAATTTATTGTTATACAAGGGAAATAAAACAAATTTACGTTAATGGTTTAAAGACTTGCCGAAATTTGATATTTGCATGTTTTCGTTGTTTCCTTGTTTTTTTTTGTGTAGAATTTCTTTGTCAATATTTTCAAATCAAGGCATATGTCAAAGGTGCATGTTTTCAAATGTGGCAAATATTGTGACAAGTCAACAATGAAATTCTAGAGTACAAACATTGGAGAAATAACTCAAGGTGACCACAAAGGTATGGTGAGGCAAATTGTATGATGATCTATCCAATAAGCATCAAATACATGGAAAGAAACAACCGTAGCTGAAAATTTTGTCCAAAAGTGATCTAGCATTGAGCTATAGTTGATTGTCATTTTTTTTGTATCAAGATTGAAGTCCATTGTCATTTTTTTTTTTTTATCAAGATTGAAATCATTATTTCAATTTTTTCATTTGGTGCAGTATATAGATTTGCAACTATATTGGGTTATTTTTCAACATGGAATGTTGAAATTGATGATTTTTTTTTGTATCAATATTGAAGTCAATGTTTTGATTATTAGTATTATTAGTATTATTATTATTATTATTATTTCTTTTTTAAATGGCTAGTGTGCAACATGTCCATATTGAAGTCATTTTTTTTTGTATCAAGATTGAAATAATTATTTCAATTTTTGCATTTGGTGCAGTATATAGATTTGCAAGTATATTGGGTTATTTTTCAACATGGAATGTTGCAATTGTTGATTTTTTTGTATCAATATAGATTTGCAACTATATTGGATTATTTTTCAACGTGGAATGTTGAAATTGTTGATTTTTTATTTTTTAATATTGAAGTCATTGTTTTAAAATTATTATAACTTTATTATTTATTTTTATTTTTATTTTTTGCTAGTTTGCAACATATCCTTATTGAAATCACCAACAAGCACTATTGGCTAGTTGTTCCATGCGTGCTTTAAAATGAGTTTGATGAAATCAATTGTCTCTTCAATTTTTGCATTTGGTACAGTATATACATTTGCAACTATATTGGGTTAGTTTTCAACATGGAATGTTGCAATTGTTGATTCAAATTCGTCTTTTGCATAAATGATATGATTCTCAACCACAATACTTATTATATATTAGTTGAGAATTCCATGTAAATGGTATAAATGTAAATAGTCATATTTGCTAGACAATAATGGATTCAATAGAGATGCTTTTGCTTTTGTTTCTTGGAAACAATAAAAATTGAGCACTCATTATATCATAAATAGCAATGATATCTTTAAAATCCAAGGACAAATTATGAGTGTTCAATGAAGATATTGTCAAATCGTCAAGTGTTTTATTTTTATATATGCTATATTCAAGCTCATACCAAACATTTTGTCTAAGTCTATTTAGCTCAATAGCAAATTTTTGGTTAAGAGAAAAAATACAATGTTCCAATTTGTTTAATAAATACAATAATTAATATCTTTGACATGAGAAAATGTAGTATAAACAAGTCCATGTTGCCTAATTCCTTTTGGGTCAAAGACAGATTTGTCAATTGTTAACCAGTGTGATAAATGTATAATTCATGCACATGCCATTTGGATAAGAAATTGTTCTCTTGTAAAACCAATTTTTTTGTTTGATCCACTATTCCTACAAACCCTAGTAATAAGTGTCCACACAAAAATTATTCCATCTTTGTACAAATTCGCCATTTTTCCCATTAAATAGTGCCAACAACTAGATCAACAAATTTGATCAAACTTCCACCATTTTCAAATGTTGTTGATGCTTTGAGAATTCCTTCGACACCATTAACCAAGTTATCCTAAATATTGTAATTTCCGGCAATTAGTTCAACAAGCATATTTTCTTCCAACACAATAGAAGATGGAAATTGCAGGTTCATATGTTTATTGCGATTTATATTTGTTGAGTCAATTGTTCTATCACATGCATTTAGTATAATTTATTCTTTGTTGATGAGAGACAACATTCTTTCATTATGTTCATTTACATTCTTTTTTAAATAATTAGGTATAGAAAAGTTGGATCGTTTGGTCCTCATCTATAACAATGCTTATTGAAGAATGCAAGATCAACACCAGTATGTGAACATGTTCTAATTTTGTTTAAGATGGATACGAATTTTCTATTGTCTTGTCACATTACATGTTTTAGTTCGTAAGTTTTTACATTTTCTTTCCAAAAATTGTAAGGAGCACTGGTTCCTTTAAGATGTGGTTGTTCAAATATCCAACAATCACGTGCAAGCTTACTATAAAATATTATGTCAAGGCTCCCAAACAGGCAAGCTAGAGTATATTTAATTTTGTTGAGTCACATGTCAATGCTATAAAGCAATTGAGACCCGATTAATGAAGACTCATATATCAATGGAAATTTATGTTGTTCATATTCTTTGCTCAATACATGGAGTGTGTTAGAAGCCAATAGTACCATGTGACATGGTGAAAGTGGAAAATGCAACGTTGAGTGAATATAACACCTTTTTCTTTTCAAAGAATTTGATAACATCAGTAGGGCAACTTGATCCAAAGAACAATGTTAGGAAGTTCGGTTCTTTTGAGAATTTGTCATGAAAAATTCCTTGGGGACAAACCCTTTCAGAAGGCACAATCTGTATTATTCTTGTATCAATATCGTGGCTAAGGTGGGTCTATGAATGTATAAGGTGAGTCTAGTTCCTTCATTTTTAGACTATCATTCTAATGATCTTTTCTATTTCAATCAAAATGTTATTTCCATTCATAGTTAAGTTCTATTTGTTTGCTTTTGTATATAGATGTGTTGCACAAGTCGTGTAATGAACACATCTCTTTCTTGGGTCAAATATTTTGAGATAGATATGCACTCTTGTATTCCAAGTTTCTTTTTAGCATAATTTCTCTAGTCATAGTGGCATCAATTTCTTTAGGTAATGCTCTCTCAATTCCATCTAGACTAGAAGGAACATTTATGATTGTTCTTGTTAATCCAATTTGTGATGTTTTGTAGCCAACTTGTATTATTTATGCAAAAGCCATCTTAGGTGCCACTAGCCTCTTCCAAATATGTATTTTGTGCAATGAACATCATTTTTTTTTTCATTTCATCGAATATAAAGAGGTGATTCAAATGTAGGGACTTTTTTCATTAAGTATTGCATTTTACAAGATTTGCATATTTGTTCATTGAGTTTAATGGTTTTGAACTATGAAGCAAGCACTGGATAACAAATAGTAGATAATCTATCTTTGTTAATAGATTGCATGTTCTTTCCAAAGGACAATACATCACAAATGCAAAATGCATATGTAGGCATGTCTTGGATTGATTGCAAATATGCCATAATTGCTTTATTTGACTTTATATGTTGCATTTGTGCTTCTTGTATTACATCACCTTCTGCTTGTATTGCATATTACAATTAATGTAAGTGAGTGTACAACTTATTATAGGCATTGGAAAAAGAAGTGGAGACTTCTTTTTTATTTTGTGCCTCCATTGAAAAAGGATCATTGACCTCATTTGATAATGTGGAATCCTTTGATACTACAAAAAAAAAAAACTTTTTTTCTTGATACTATGTTATCAATTGACAAATGTTTCAATTGAGTAGACCATCTAGTAAACCTAGATTCTTTGTTAATAGGATATCTAAAAGGTACACTTGAATTCAACTTGCAGTTATCTCTTTCTGAGATTCATTTAAGCATGTGTGATGGATTGTTAATGTCACTAATATTCTCAACATTATGAAATTTCGAAATTGCACAGAAATGTGCATGTGTTGAAGATATTGGTACATGCATAAGGTACATGACTTTGGAGAAAAATTTTGATGAATAGAATCTCAAGGAAATATCTTTTCTTTCTATATTCCAGATAGGAGTTCACAGTCATTGTATTGCAAAACCTTTTCCCTGTATATGTCCATATGCACATAACATTGATAGATTTATAATATAATCTTTCCAATCATTGATAAATTTCTCTTGTTCAACGTTTTTAGTACTCAGGTGTTGTTGTAAGCAATTGATAGCTTTATCATTGTTGCAAATGAAACAAATGTAAAAAATATTGTGTAATTGTTTTTCTGATATCAGATGTATCAAACAATCGTGCAAATGTGCAAATAGACTCAAATAAAGAGTCATCACAACCATTGAAAATTTTTCAATAGACCATGAAACCTTGTTCAAACAACATTTTCTCAATTGACAATGTGTCAAATTGTCCAAGTGAGAATTGGTATGGGAAAATTTCATGGGCCAATCATTCTACCTACTAAAGCTACACTATCTACTATGTCATGTAGCATCAGTGGTTCAAAATGTCCACATGTAGGATTTAGACTATGTAGAAAAATATTATATGAATTGAAACATAGATATGCTTGGCCATTTGTAATAGACAAACATTGAACAAAACTTACGACAAGTTGAAGAACCATTTGATACAAAATGAATCCCCCCCATAAGATAATTGTAGTTCGAGCATAAATAAAAGAAGGTGTACACAATACTTTCAAGTACATTGCAAAATAATTAACATGATGTAGGTATTGAATGTATTCAGGCATCAATTATGTATGAAATGAATGCAAAGGAACATCATGTCCATGAGATAAGCAAAGTCAAAAGTGGTTTACAATTTCATGTCGTATTTCAACTTAACTATAGTGAAAGTGAAGAAAAATAAATAAATGAGGCAAAGAAATAGTCACCATGATAATAGAAGAAATGCTCTAATCTATGTAGATTGAATCTAGATAACTTTTGATCAATTTCTTGCAATTTTGATCATTTTCAAAGCAAAACTATTACTTATTTCCATAATGTATATTGAGACAAATTGATAAATTGATCAAATGTGACAATGATTTGTAGCATTAAGAGCATGGATTGCATTGAATGTCCAATCAACACACATGATACTACAAAATTTTTAGACCTCATGTATTATCTAGTCTACATTGTATTTTTTATTATCTTCTCTCCCTGTTTTTTTATTTCACAATACTACGAAAATGAGTACATAGCATTGTGACTAAAGAGTGGATGAAAATGTGATAAGGAATCTCGAAGATTGCATTTTTTTGCAATTGAAACATAAGTTAAAACTATAGACATTTATAAAATTTAAAATAATAGCAACAGAAGAATTATTACCATTTTAACAAATTTTTAAACACAATATTTAATTTCCAAAATTTCATAAAGAATTTTTTAGAATAACAGTAAATTTGTTTCAAAATATATAAATCCAATAGAATCCAATTATTAGCTTGAAAAACAAATAACAAGATAGCTTTATATAATAAGCAACTCTAATTTAAGATAACAGATAAGAAACCATTTCTCAATTGCAATCATAGAACTATAACTACATTAAATTGCAAACCTGCAAACCGAGGTGGGGAGGATAACTTTGTACCATACTGTTCACTAAACATTGAAACCATTATCTACTATACCATCAATAACAAATAACATTCTAGTCACACATGGCTAGAGTAATTACAAATAAAAACCATCACTCAATATTAAAAATAGTTCTATAACAACATTAAATTGGACATGTACTTTAGTAAATGTGTCAAATTGAAAAAAAAAAACATGTTGTGCCAGAATTCTCCAAAAATGCAAGAATTAAAGCTTCCATAGCCACTCATCTTGGAATACAGATTCCAAGTAGATATACACAAAAAAATGACTATAAGATCTAGAGATGCATGTAATATCTCATGGTTTTAGCATTACAATCTGTAGGAATTCTCTCACTTGAGACATAGCGAATCAACAAATTTAACATCTAAATCACATAAAACAAAAATCTTGCATGTTTCCCTTTGACAATCATTCATTGTTCTCTGAATTTGAACAAAGGTATTTGATCCAACAACATAAACATTTGCACCAACTAAAACTGCAACTAATCCACCTGCCACTGAAATTGCATTAAAACCACTCATTGTTTTTCCTTTTCTCTAATTTATTTACAGAATGCAATTTCTGATTATCAGACTCCTCTTCTATAAGTTCTTGCAACAACTTTGACAATTCTACAACTACACATTCCATGACTCAAAATCATTCACAATTTCATAGCATTGTTTTATTTCACATTCCACCCAAACTAGCAGACATCACCTGAATCCAGTATACCATCAAGTCAAATAATGATTAGACATTGTACTTCAAATCAAACCAAATGTCAATTGGTCAAAAAAGTAAAATATAAGTATCTAAAGGTACTTGAAAATCTCTATAGTTGTCTTTAAGTGTCCAGACATTAAATACTATTAAACACCACAATTACAAATAACAAAAGTTATAACATTATTTAATTCCTCCTAGTTTTCATTTGTTTTGAAAAAAGAAAAAAAAACACATAATTGCTACATACAACAAAAATATTATTCCATAATTCAAAGAATCATTTAAAGTATTAACTTCCAATCTAGCCATTGATAACATGTAATTTAATCCCAAATTAATGGACAACAATAAATTTCATTTAAAATTTCTAAAAAATCTATCAAGTTTTGGATATTGATCCATCTAAATAAAAATAATTGGCACTTTAAAATTCAAATACAATTCAAAATTACATTTATGATGAGAACATCCTAAACACTACAATCCCATACCTATAAAATAAAAAGCACATATAGAAACAAATATTTCTCAGCTAAAAATGACAATATTTGATCAAATCCTAAAAATACATATTTCAAAGCCCTGTCAAAAACATTAAACCAATTACCAATTTGTATATTAGAAAGAATAATGCATATTAGCAATTTATATCCATGATTCCATAATTTTATTGCTCAATTCAATTTTATTTTAATTTCTTTTCTTTTACCAATAAGATATGTTAATTCAATTTTATTTTCTTTTACCAATAACATATGTTTATTCAATATTAAGCAATGCATCATGACTTACAGAAAATCATTAATAAAAACAATAACATGTTTCTAACTATACATCACTTAATAATAATAATAATAATAATATATAAGTAAAAATCATATATATATATATAT
>APFE030687912.1:0-14969 GCA_000404065.3 Pinus taeda
AATGGGTTAAAAAGCTGCACGGGCTTCTCCGACAAGCAATGCCACTGGTACAAAAGTGCACAATACCAAGTTACAGGAAAAAGTTAACTTGTGAGGGTAAAATTCTGAATTTCCTGGAATCTAATAAAGGCCCAAATAATTTGACGACCAACCATATCACGTGTATAGAAAGTCTATGTGTGTAGAAACTCTTCAAATTGTGTATCAGCCCTCGAGGAACAAGATCAATGCCTCAAACAAGCCCATCAAACTCTGCAAAAAGACAAGGATATAATTATATCCGCTCCGAATACAAATGTCTGTTCATTAACATAAGCCCGCTCGTATATACGCTCACCAGTATAATTACCCTATTGGGCAAAAATGAATTCGGATATACCTCTGAGAACTTTCGCATAAGGGAGACGCAGTTGATGGAGCCGCAGTCAATAGCTGCAGTCGGATCCGCATTGAGGTAAGACATGTCTAAGTGTTCAAGCTACCTCATATGGTATGGTATCTCTGTAATCTTCAAGCACAGTATTAGCAATACAGTGTAAGATCTCATACTCGTGGCAGACTTAGAAAAATGCTCTCACTACAGTGACAATATATGAATCTATATATATATATAGAAGGAGATCTTACTTCCTCTAATCCTAAAGATGTTACTGCAGTCTCGGCATGTCTACAGATTTGGGTGTAGGATCTCCGTGACTAGGTGCAGTCATGAATGAAGCAGAGATTCATATTCTAGAAGACAGTCTAGAATGTCTTTCTGGGAGGTGTGAAATCTAAGATGAGGTATAGTAAGGTACCTGTGTTATAATATGGTGAAAACCTCAGTCAAGCATTACAAGAAGTGTTATAGTCCATGTAGGATGAAAGAAGGGAAGCGCAGATGGGATTATTTTTATGAGAAATTTTGCGAAATTCTTCAGATATGAGGAGATCTTATTTGGTCTAATCCTAAGGATGTTAATGCAGTTTTCGTATGTCTATAGATTTGGTTGCACTATCTGTGTGACTAGGTGCAGTCATGAATAAAGATGTTAATAAAGTTTGGTATGTCTATAGATTTGGGGGCACCATCTCTGTGACTAGGTGCAGTCATGAATGAAGCAGAGATTTATATTCTAGAAGACAGTTTAGAATGTCCTTCTAGGAGGTGTGAAATCTGGGGATGTGATGTGATGTGATGTTTATATTATATAAACATTTTGACTTTGTCAAATAACATAATAATAAAAATAAAAATAAATTACATTAAGAAAAAAACTAAAATAAAATTAATATTATAATTATTAATGAAAATATTTTGACTAAGTTAAATTACATAAAAATAAAGATAGAATAAATTTAATGCTCATAAATATCAATTATTAATAATTAAACTAGGATACATCCATATTAACTTCCTATATAAGAAGTGCCTAGAGGATCAAATTTCTTGAGGCTCAAACCTTTTCTAGAGTGAAAAAGTATTTGATTCTTCTAAGCTAGGTAGATCTTGGGTGAAGATTTCTCTAGACTAGTTGCAATCCAAGGGTGAAGATTTCTCTGGACTAGTTGCAATCCAAAATTGTTTCTATTTAATACTTGAAAGGTCATTTGAAACTAAGGAGTTGACCCATCTTCTTTATGTGGAGCCATTTCATTTTTTGAGAGCAAGGCCACCCACATGGCTTCACATGTCTATGCTATGGTCTTTGAATAGACCTTCATCACTTGACCCCTAGATTTATGGACCTTCTCTCCTTGGATTCATTAGGTCATTTTTACTTGGTGTTCTAATAGAGCTTTCCTCTCCTCTCTAACTAATTTCTTTCAACCCCATACTCATCGTTGTTACTAGCTACACCCACTTTGGAAAAATGGGGTCTCCAACTTTCTCAGAGATTTTTGAGGCATCAAATGAGGTTTTCTAGGGGCTAAATGTTTCTATTTTATCATATAAACTTCTCACCATGTTCTACACACACATATTTCCAACACATAAGAAATGAGTCAATTTTAGTCTATATGCAAAAGTTATGCCACTTAGAAGTAGACCTTCTTATTTTCACACCTATAGTTCGTGCCCAAAATCATAAAACCCTAATCATGGCTCAGTAACATGTAACCAAACCTCATGATCCTATGGAGGTGTTGTTTATGTGATTGAAACAACAAGTCACACATATCAATCACAAAGTAAGCCTCCTCATGGCGGAATTGAATAAAAAGTTCGAGATATTTGGAGATGATGGCGATTCAAATAGAGAGGAAAAACTAGAACAGAGATCAAAAGATTGGGGAGAAACAAAGAAAGAGTCGAAGAAAGTAGTGGAAAAGGATTAAGTGAACTTGAGTGTTGTAAACCAATCACAATGTGTGTTTAACATGAAAGAAAGAGTTGACATCAAGTAGTACCATGGTGAGATCAATGCTCTCAAGGTGAACCACTCATTGCACTAACTCGAAGTTTCTTTGAGTGTCCGTGAGATCAAGAAAGAGAAAAATATCTCATGCACATGACTAAATTAGAGGACCATGAACTCACTTGGTGGGAGATCCACACTGAAAACCCTAAGGTTGGAGGGAGAACCTCGAGTTACTAAATGGGAGGATTTCAAAACCATCTTTAAGTCACCTTTTTATCCCATTGGGCACATGGAGGATGGGTGGATCCGATGGCATTACTTTAGTTAAAATCTAGGAAAAAATGTGGAGTATGACATGAAATTTAGAAAGATAGTTATAAAGTTGGGTATCTATACAAAGAACCGATATGCACTCCACAAGTATTTAGTGGGTGTGCACCATTATCTATGCAAGCAAGTGATGATGTTCAAGCTAAAATAGGTGGACGAGGCTTGTGTACTAGCACAATACCTAGAAAACATTGGCCTAAAGAGAGAAAAATGAAGTGGATCGAAGTAGAACGAGCAACAATATGCTTCTAAGGAGGGGAAAAAACAAAATGGGGTAAAAGATAAAAAGATGGCAACCACAATGCACCAATGAAAATATCCTAGCAAGAACTGCAACCACTCCAACATTTATAGCCATACAAAGGAGATGCTAGAAGTTGAATGAAGACCTAAACCTAAAGAATAAGAAGAAATATAACAAGAAGAAGAATCTCATGGCCATGGATTCGACCAACCAAGTTGAAATCACCTAAGACGTGGATGAGAATATCATTCGTACATCAATGCAGAAGGAGGTGAATATGAGTAGCCTTCAGCATCATGAAGAAGAGATAGAAATCACCAAACTCTTTCATATAGAGATACAGGTCAAGAAGACAAAGATTGATTCTTTGTTTGACTCACGATCACATGAAAATCTCATTTCACGAGAGGTGGTCAATAAGTTTTGGTTGGAAGTGTGTGATCATCAAAACCCATATCCATTGGGATGGGTAAATAAGGATGTACAACTCAAGGTAACAAAATAGTGTAAAATTAGATTTACCATGACTCTTGAGTATCTTGGTGAAGTGGATTTAGATGTGGTTCCCTTTGACGTATGTGAAGTCCTGTTTGGAAGTCCATACATGTAAATGCCTCATGCAATATTCATGATCAGAGCTAACAAGTACGAGCTTGTAAAAAATTTCACTCGTAGGTGACAACCAAGCCAACAAATTTATTAGTTCCAACACGAAGAATATTTTATTGTTCTTAATAGAAAGTGAGTGTGTAGAGGAGTCAATAAGAGGCGAGGCATCCCTAGAGGGCGTACTATGGAACAAAAACAAACAATTGTTCCAAATGGAAGCACATTGAGTTCTTTTGACTCCATCAAATTTTATTTGTGATATTTCATTGGTTTTTTACATTCCTTTTAGATTTTTCTAGTGATTTCCATCTTTAAACTTTACTGTTATTTTAATTATTCCAAAATTTTCATTTTATGGGTATATTTCAAGTTAGTTTTCTTCCAACTCTATGGATATATTATGAGTAATGATTTTCGTTTTCTGAAGGTAATATTTCACGCTGTAGCATATATTGAATTATAGGTTTGAGAAGTTCATATTGATAAGAACAATGTACTAAATAGATATATTTGATTGTAGGGTCATATGGTATTTAGTGTTCAAATGAAATCTATACTTTAGTTCTATGAATAAAAAAGATAACCAAGATTATAGTAAACCCCACAAACACACTAATTTTTTTTCTTATGGACGTCTAAGAGGTTGGATTTCACATATCAATTCTACCCTCATGGAAAGCAAATATTTTCATTGAGCTGGATATGTTAGAGCACATCCAAATCTAATGTGGCAAATGGAGATTGAGTGAGGTCATCAATAATATATAGTTGTGGGTTTCCTTTGATTTATGGGTTTTTCAAGGTAACGATCCATTCACCATCTTGGAGATAGGTTCAATGGGATTTCATTGCATGGTAAAAGGTGGCATAGTTGTATTGGTAATGGGTACTATTGGTATTGAGGGATTACGTTCCAAAGGGGTTCCATAATTACGACTATGGGTTTAGAGCAAGGCATATGTTCCTTGCATGTAGATGTCATGACTAATGATGTAATGAGAAATTCCCCATATTTGATTTTCATATTGGGAAGGACAAATCTCATGTTGAGTATCTATTGTTCCTTGATGGGGAAATAGGTTTTCCATGTTGGAAGGTTTTTGGTTTGCTCCCCATATACCCTAGCCTCCCTCATGTGTTTAAACTCTAGGATTTGAGGGAAATTATGGGTATAGTGTCTATACTCTCCATGAAGTACAAAAGAATGTTTAGTCCATATGATAGAATTCTTTTTTTCCTTTTCTAGATTATTCATACATTGGTTTCGATTTTGGCTTTAATTGAGGCAATTTCCCTAAGTTGTACAATTTCGTAGGAGGGATGGTGAGCGTGTGTTGAAATAGCTTGAGTTGAACAAAGACATCAATGATGTTGTTGAAGGAACACCATAGATGAAAGTTCATGATATGGTTGGTGGGATCTTCTCATTATTTTCCTTTCAATTTGGGAATATTCAATGGTAACTTGGTTGGGATAGGTGTCCATTGTTGATTCTATTCAATGGGATCATTAGGAAGCTTCATAAGGTTTGAGAGGTTGAATGAAGTTACAAATGGTATTTTCCATTGTGGGATAAACTTTAAGTGTGCTTTTGATGGGATTCCCCTACGTGGTAGTGTTGGTAGTGGTAATTTCCATGGTAGAATTGAGTTTACCTCGAGGGGTGGTGATACGGGTACTTTGAGAGGAACTATATCCTAAGAAATTTTCACGAAGAATGAATGTCCCCACCAAGGTAGTTGGATGTTGTTTCCTATGATGATGTGGTGAGAGACCAAGATCTCCTCCTCGAAAAGGTGGGAGCTATTTTAGGTACCTAGAATGGTAGGAAAACCTAGGTCCCCTATGGTGCTATAGAAGGCGAAAGACACATATTGTGAGCGGGTGCTTTTAGAAAACCAAATGTATCATATACATAAGACATAACAAATAATAAATGGTTAATTTTTCCTTTAACTCTTTTCATGTGTGAAACAATAAAAGAAAGGCTTGTGACACTTTGCCTATGATGAAAAAATCTTAAAAGACCTCGTGTCCTTCCACTCAATGAGTAATGTAGCCTTGTGAAGGTTTTGTATAAGGGTACTAAGGCCACGTCCTAAAAGTAATTACAATGTTTTTAATAGTTGAAAACCAATCAAGGTGTGAAAGAGGGTTATACAAGGAGGGTACTAAGGACACATCTTGAAATTACTTGCGACACTTCTAACAACCTAACTGAATCGACTCAAGGTGGAAGTGCTACTACACTTGACTACTAAAATACCTACATCCAATGAGAATGAGAGAATCTTAGCTTCTATTTGTTGACTTCGAAATGTGTGCCCCTACCAATGAAGCAAAAAAACCAACACAAGAGTAGGAAAAGGGTACTCTATATTGATTATTGGTAGTGTAAGAGTTACAAATGAATTTCAAAGACACTTGAATAGATTTGATTGAGAAATGGCACTCAATATATCTCAACAAGGATTTCCCATTCGAAATCATTTTCGCCAGCTCTTGCTTTCTCAAAGAATAAAAGAAAACTCTCTCAAATCATGTAACTATCCTAGCATTGGTATGCTTGATTTCTCTCGAGAAATTTTGGTAGCATAATAATGCACAATTTCTTCTTACCCCCCTAGATGCACTTTCATTTATAGGATTTTTAACACTCTCTTCCTCTTTAGCTCATGTGTGATCTCATCAATGAGGTTGTTTATATTATAAATAATATGAGAACTACCATCCTCCTTCCATTAAATATTCCCAGCACTTAAGGCTTGAATTATGAGTCTATCATGTGAAGAGATTGATTATATTTCAACAAATATGCCTCCTACAGTGTTGACTAGGCTTTCTATGACCCTCACAGTAATCAAAGAAAATTTTTCTAGGATGCAATTAAATGTCTTTGGAGGACCCACAAGGGTTCATTTTTGAAGTCACTTTTAGGAAAACCTTTTTAGTTTTACTTTTTATAATGTTTCTAATTCTAAATGTTGTCTCTACATGCAACAACAAGTCACATATCAATCACAATTTAATTCTCCTCATGGAGGAATTGAATAACAAGTGTGAGATATTTGGAGATGATGGTGGTTCAAATGGAGAGGAAAAGCTAGAACACAGGATCAAAAGATTGGGGGAAAGAACTCGAAAAGGATTAAGTGAACTTGAGTGTTGTAAATCAATCACAATGTGTGCTTAAAATGAAAGAAAAAGTTGATATCAAGTAGTACGATGGTGAGATCAATGCTCTCAAGGTGAACCACTCATTACACATGTCCTTGAGATCGAGAAAGGAGAAAAATATCTCATGCACATGACTAAATTAGAGAATCATGGACTCACTTGGTGGGAGATCCACACGAAAACCCTAAGGATGGAGGGAGAACCTCAAGTTAATAAATGGGAGGATTTCAAAACCCTCTTTAAGTCACATTTTTATCCCATTGGGCACATGGAGGATGAGTGGATCCGATGGCATTACATTAGTTAAAATCTAGGGAAAAATGTGGAGTATAACATGAAATTTAGAAAGATAGTTATAAATTTGGGTATCTATACAAAGAACGGATATGCACTCCTCAAGTATTTAGCGGGTGTGCACCACTATCTATGCAAGCAAGTGATGATGTTCAAGCCAAAATACGTGCATGAGGCTTGTGTACAAGCGCAATACCTAGAAAACATTGGCCTAAAGAGAGAAAAATGAAGTGGATTGAAGTAGAACGAGCAACAATATGCTTCTAAGGAGGGCAAAAAACAAAATGGGGTAACCACAATGCACTAATGGAAATATCCTAGCAAGAACTACAACCACTCCAACATTTATAGCCATACAAAGGAGAAGTGCTAGAAGTTGAACTAAGAGCTAAACCTAAAGAATAAGAAGAAATATAACAAGAAGAAGAATCTCATGGCCATGGATTCGAGCAACCAAGTTGAAATCACCTAAGACGTGGATGAGAAGATCATTCGTACATCAATGCAGAAGGAGCGGAATATGAGTAGCCTTCACCATCACGAAGAAGAGATAGAAATCACCGAACTCTTTCATATAGAGATACGGGTCAAGAATACAAATATTGATTCTTTGTTTGACTCATGATCAGAGGAAAATCTCATTTCACGAGAGGTGGTCAATAAGTTTTGGTTGGAAGTGTGTGGTCATCAAAACCCATATCCATTGGGATGGGTAAATAAGGATGTACAGCTCAAGGTAACAAAATAGTGTAATTTTAGATTTACCATGAGTGTTGAGTATCTTGGTGAAGTTGATTTAGATGTGGTTCCCTTGGATGTATGTGGAGTCGTGTTTGGAAGTCCATACATGTAAATGCGCATTGTAATATTCATGATGAGAGCTAACGAATACGAGCTCATCAAAATTTTCACTCGTAGGTGACAACCAAGCCAACAAATTTATTAGTTCCAACATGAAGAATATTTTATTGTTTTTAATAGAAAGTGAGTGTGTAGAGGAGTCAATAAGAGGTGAGGCATCCCTTTGTGAACCCTAACTCTTAAAATGCAAGAATCGTAGTAACTTATAGAAAACAAAATCTAACCCTTCGCAGGATACTTTAAACATTCATATTATTAAGTAAACATGTAAATCAACCACTTTCGCAAATCAAATTAAGTGTGTCTTGATATAAGTGCAGAAAACATAATGAATACACATAAATTGCATAAGTAAATATAAATTAAAAACACTCAATTATTTCTCCAAAATAGTCTTTATTAGATATAATCCTTCTATTACAGACTCTTCTTCCCTATGCACACAGCTGGAGGGCCCCACACACTCAACTTGAAGACTTACCAAGGTCTTTGCGCACTAAGTTGCATGATCCTTCCCCTTCGCTTAAGTACACGAAACAAACTTTTGTGCCTCACACTACTTGCCCATACAATAATCTTCAATTATTAACTCACTTCCTATGACTCGCTATGACTCCTATATATAGTTTGTTCCATTACAATACCATGGTTTGTGAACCATGGAGAGGTCACAAAACATCCTATCTTCTAACAAACTAAGGGAATAAAGTGTGTTTTGACTCCTATGACATTCACGCTCCGCTCCCCCAAAATGTGGAGACTTTACATAATTAACAAAACCAGTTACAAAAGCTACCTCACGGCACCATGTCCCAACAATTATTCCTTCAAATGTTATTATCACAACGAAAATAAACTCTTGAATTAATCATATCATCAATATAAATAGACAACGAAAATCATCAATGCATCATCATATGTGGGAGGGGAAACTCCCATAAGTTAGGGTGTGCCCAATATGAGTATATATATAAATTTTCTAATTCGATTGTACATAAAATCATACAATTGTGTGTTGCCAACAAACCTTGCCCTCCACACCCTTATTTTAAAAACTGTGACTACAAAATGCTCAAGTCGTGCCACCCTGCACACTTTCCCATACTGTTGAAGTCCCCATGGCACTACCATGCCCCTCATTTGTCTTTTCGGCTCACCCGTACCCTCGACACTTCTTTCCATAACCTCCCTCCACTTCACCACACTCGACACACTGTAGTGCCTTCTCTTACAATCCCAAAGGTTCACTCACTGCAACTATGTCCAAATCCTCTGTTCAGCTACGGTGTTGTAACTCTAGGAACTACCCGCACTTGCCTCTTGTCACTACCCGCACCTACCTCTTGGCGTACGTCACTGTCTCAGCCTACTCATAGCTCATTGTAGAAGATCGGGTCACATGATGCCTCAACACCCAAATGTCATCGGGTTCTGCCAATCGAACCTGCGGTTGACACTGTTAATTCAACGTGCTCGCACTATAACTTTCTTCTACACAGTTGTTCAATTCACTGAGAAACCCCCATCTTTGCCTTGCCAACTTCATTCCACCTTCTACACTCCATGTGTGGCTTTAACTCTTCTCATTCTGCGATTTCTGTATTCACTCTCTCTTGACTTGGTTGAGTTTGATGATGGCTTTCAAACATCCATTGATACCCAATATATAAGCATGTTACCTTTGCGGTAGCATCAAGGATCACGACCTTCCACTTATCGTTCATGTTGCCCCATCCTCATATATATATATATATATATATACCGGCCCAACTAATGTGAAATATATTGCTACCCTCCATCGAATGGTTATTGAGGTTGCCCACACCACCACTCACTCAGCTCATGAGTCTGCTCGCTCACTCATCCACTGTCACACAACCTTTTGGTCGCTCCACATACTAGGTGTGGGCACGCTCGTCGTACCTTGTGTTGACTAGCCCATGGCCATCTCACCTCGGCACGCGCCCACTAAATTGCCCAACTCGGGTTGTCAAGGGTGCCACCCTATTGCACACTCCCATCACACATCTCAGCGCACTTCCTCATCACATGGCTCGTCGCACATCTCACCACATGACTTCATCCCATAAAAGTGGAATTCCACATCGAAGTCGCCTTTAACCAAACGTAATAACCCAAATTTCCTTTAACCAAAAATAGGTGATTATAGCACTTTCATTGCAACCACGTGCTTTTAACCATGTTCATTAGTTTTTGGATTCTCTCGGGTGCTCGTGAGGTTGAGGCTTTCACACCTTCTCTCCCTATCTCTCTCCTCTCCTTCTCTCTCTCTTCCTTCCTCTCCTCTCTCCCTCACTTTCTCTCCATCTCTCCCTTGTCACTCCCTTTCTCTCTCAACCTCTATTTCTATATGCCTTTGTTGTTTCCTCCCTCTCTCTCCTGCTCACACTCCATCTCTCTCTCCCCCCATCTCTCCTTCTCTCTCTTCCTCCCACCGGCCTACTCTCTATCTCTCTTAAAATTGATCCCATTGTATTGTATTTAAGAAAGTATCTAAATTAAAAAAACTCATTTGTGTGTAAATATTAAACATATATATTGGATCAACCATGTCTAAGAAAATACCATAATCAAAAACTAAAAAGAATTATGGGTCATTTTTCCTCTATCATTGTTAGTCACTTTGAAGGCCCTTATCCTTAGTTAAGATGGATCTATGCTAGTACTTAATAATATTATTTATATTATATAAATTTCACGTGTCTATATATATAGAAATATTCTCTATTTTTATTTCATTAGAACCATGGATCTTGGCATGTGGTATTGTTAACTCATGGTATTGGTCTATGGTATTGTAACAAAGTTTATTTATGGGTTAATAATATTTATGGTAAAGTGGGGTGAATGTGGGGGTAGATATGCATGGTTAAGAATATTGTTATAAAATATTTTTATTATGAAATAAGTTATGGCTTTTGGCCAAGTCTTATTGATAAACCATGGTATTGGTCCATGGTGTTATAACAAATTCCATTTAAAAGTTAATAATATCCAGGGTAAAATTAGGGCTAATATCCATGACTAAGAATATTGTAAGTTTAATGTAAGTATTAAGTATTTATGTCATTATGAATTAAATTTAAATATATTTATGGAATCATTATTTTAATTTTGAAGGTAAAATGGATATTAATTTATAAGGTAGTTGAAAATTGAGGCTAAATCTTGATTGGAAAAGCTCCCAAAAAGTAGCACTAAATACAACTAGATTTATAATTACTACTTATATTTTTTAATGTGATATATATATATATAATATATATTATATATATATATATATATTATATAATATATAAACTTTTAATGTTTTTAATTTTTAATCTATTTATTTATCAATATTTAAATGTTTAAGGTGATACGTTTACTTCAAATTTTTTATTTATTATTTTTAATTTATTATTATTAATTGAACCAATATTTAAATATTTAGCCTCAATTGACTTTTTATTATTCTTTAATGTATTTTTTTGACAAACATTACATTACAAGTACACTTCTCCCTTATTTTGGCTGATGAGTTTTTGAAAAGTGTGCATATCTTGTCATTAAATGTCAAACTTATGGCATTCCATTACGACACAATATTCACACTACAAACATTTGTTTACTCTCTTAATTTTTTGCATATTTTATATTTTATTGATATCAAAATACCAGTTTATAATACACCAATGATGGTTATCACCACAGGTTGTCATAATAAGAATTGCAAGTGTATTTTCTTGGACTTGGTGATTGTATAGGGACTCACAAAGTAACAACAAGAAATTTTCTTTGCACAATTTGTAGAACAAAATACAATAACTTGATCCCCTAAAAAAATACCTAATTCTAAAAAATTCAAGTCAAAAGAGTTCGGATAAATCTAGAGAAGATGTGGCATATCATAAATGTTGGTAAATCCCTACTCTAAATAATTGTTTTTTATTATTGGTGTTTAACAAACACATAGTTTTGATAAACGGTGATATCCAACCATTATTTTTGAATAGTAGAAAAAAAACAAAATAAAATCTAATTATACAAAAGCCTTTTACCATATACAACCATTTGTTACCTTTTATCATAATAGTGAGTTATCATATTTCCCACTAAACTTTGTAAATATGGTATTTAAAATACAATGTGTGAGGATTAGAAAAAATTCACCTAACATAATTTGGAACATCAAATCCAAGAGTTGGATTAGCCTTTTAAAAAAAATACCTAATTAAAAAAAAGAATCATTAAAAATAGATTTTATTAAGTAAAGATATGTACAATTAAAAATTACAATTTTTTAAGGGGTTTTTTTGTCATAGTTGCAAATTTCCCAAATTGGATAAATTTTGATAGGGAGCTCATAGTTTAATAAAACATATTCTTATAAATGTACTTAAGTGTGACATTTGAGTGGTCAAATAGCCACTCTCAATATTTTTATTTTTATTGTTCTTGGTTAACAACTCCATGTTATTAAAAACTCACAAATTTTTAAGGGACTTTTTGGTATGCTCGCAAATTTAGGGAATTGGATAAATTTTGATACGGAGCTCATGTTTTAGTCAAACATATTCTTACAAATTTAGAGAAACTTGACTTGTGATTGAGGTAGATGTGGTTGAATAGCTACATGTTTTAGTCAAACATATTCTTATAAATCTAGAGAAATGTGACATTGGTGATCCATGTAGATGTTGTTGAATAGCCATAGTCAATAATTAGTTTTTTTATTGTTGGTGGTTAACAAGCTCATGCTTTTAGTAAACCATGGTAAGGACCCATGGTATTTGAACACCCGAAGAAAACAAAATAAAAATCTAATTATACAAATAACTTTTTACAATAGGCAACCATTAGTGAGTTTGATCATAGTGAGGAAGGAAGATATTGAAGGAACCAAAAGTTCTTTTGCAGACAAGTATTGAATATATTAGGCAGGTTCATTTGCAAGCATCAGAGGTGTGTAACAATAGAGCAAAATGACTGAGGAGAAAAAGGACTCTCAACATGGATTAAAGTCCGAAGTGCATTCTTACGAGCAAGTTGAACAAGCTAGGGTAACAAGGTGTGGAAGACCTATAAAAGTCCCTGAGAAATACAAAGACCTTGTTCCCGTAGATAATGTAGAATCTAATACAGACCATGAGAGGAAGCCTGAAGTGGGAAGAAAGCCTGGGCGACCCAAAAAGTCTAGTGGGGTTCAGCCTAGCAGGGGTGAAGTGGGAAGAAAGCGTGGGCGACCAAGAAAAACCATTAAGGTTCCAGAGTCCCTCCATAACCAAAGAGAGGGAGATTTTCAGTCTCTGGATAATCAGGGAAAAGGAGATCCTCAGTCCCTGGCTAACAAGGGAAAGGGAGATAGTGAATCCCTAGATAACCAGAGAGAGGGGGTTCTTCAATCCCTCTCTAACCAGAGGGAGGAAGAGGGAGATCCTCCATTTGTTTCTTGTCGATGGTGCGAGAGATTGTTTGATTTCACTTGCTTTTCGCCTTCCTGGATATGCCCTCACTGCGGAACCTTCAATTAAATAAAGGGATGTTCATGTTCTATGTAGACTCGGTATGTAGACTCAGATGGAATAATAGTGGGCTCACTCACTTACTTGTCAGTAGGTAAAATGTTTATTTTGAATTGAGATTTGCTAATATGTAGCGAGATTGATTTTCTCATAATGAACAGCATGCATGAACCAGCATGCATGTTACTTGATTTGCTAATATGTACCCAGATTGATTTTCTTATAATGATCCAGCATGCATGTTACTTATTGTGTGCCCAATGTGTATAGTTTTTTTTGTTTACAATTTCATGAACAACAATCTTTGAAGTGTAAGCCAGTTGGTTATTTCAGATACAATGAGTTATATTTACCTACTTAATCTTTAATTTGTGAATGATGTTTATGATGAGCATGAGAATATATGCATCATTATATAGGTAATGTAGAGCATTTTTGTTTAGCAACACAATTTGTTGATAAAAATAATAGTTAATTCAATGGTTAATATAAGTGATAAAAGTGTTGAATATGAGTATTTTATTTAAATTTGTTAACATGGGTGTAATATTATTCATGTTTCAATTTTTTTTGTTTGCCCAATGGTGCAAAGCCTGGGCCACACTAGCCCATCACAGGCTTCTTGGGTTGTGCTCCATGTTTTAATTTCTTGAATAAAATATTCAAGTTAAGATATATTTTCATAATGTAATATGCATTATTATCTGTGTTTTATTTATTTATTGGAAAAAATGATTTTGAGATAAGAATTATTATCTGTATTATTGAAATTAGATTGTTTTCTAAGGTTTTTGATGTAAAGATTTTTGAGCTTGCTTAAAGTTATTTTTGTATGGTCATTTTTGTTTATGTAATTTGTGCAACCCTCTTGGTAGTCACCTGATCCTATGAAACCCTGGATCATGAAGAAAAGTTGCAACAGAAGAAAAGTTGCAAAAGAGAAAGACAAGACCGATAAAGGAATGAGTAAATGGTTGCATAGGCCCACAAGACTAATAAAATGCGGAACAAAGAAAAACTAAAGGGTGAATGAAGAAGAATGAATAAGTGAATAGAGAGAAATTCACAGAGAAAGTCACAAGTAAATTCGGTAATCATCTGAAGGATATATTTCACCGATTTTCGAGTAGACAATCCGTTCTTTGTGAAATTTAGTTGGTTTTTCTTTGTGATATTCAGTTGGTTTTTGTACATTCCTTCCTTTTTTTCTTTGTTTTTGTACATTCCTTTCTTTTTTCTTTGTGATAAATAGTTTTTCTTACTTCCTGTGACCAAGAAACACAACCAGAATTCTATTAAAGATGTAGGAAGTAGGAAGGTTTTATGATTTAGATTTATTTCCATCTTAGTCTTTTACGTTGTTTTAACCATTCCACATTTTTCTAGTTTTATGTGTATATTTTATCAGATATATTGAGAATAAAACTATTTGAAGCAATAAAAAATATATTTTATATGTGTAATCTTGCTACATGAGTTTCTTGACCAAGAAGTACCTCTAAATAAAAAAGGCTTCCTCCTGACGTCTTTAAGAGAATCTGAAAGAGTTTTTCTGTTTAAGAGTAAATCTGAAAGCGTTTTTCTGTT
>APFE030687928.1:0-11800 GCA_000404065.3 Pinus taeda
TACTAGTACTTAAGCTAGTACAAATGCAAAGGGGAATCTTTGGAGCATTGTAGCAGGTAGCAGCCTGCGTACTAGTAAATGGATCGGCTAGTACAAGAGCAAAGGGGGTTGTAGCTCCCGTACTGGTATAACACTGCACTAGTACAAATATTGTAAAAGGATTTTCTTATTAAGAAAAAGATTGAGATGACTTGCAGCAGGTGGTTTTCTCCCACATTGGGTTTCCACCTTATATCATGGTGTTCATGTGTGTGGCTTATGTGTGATGATCTATTCTATGTTACTGCATCTGTTAATTGATAATATGGTTGATAATGTTCTAATGCACTCATTGAAGATCAATTAGCTCAATCATAAGAAGTTGTGGAAGTAGCATATATGAATCAGAGTTTGGAAATGAAAAGTTTTATTAATGTGATAATACTAATTCACCCCCCCTCTCAGTATTATTTCCAACAGTCCCCTAGTTGGTATTTTTTCTCCCTGGATGCGAGGTTGCTTTCGGTTTTAACCATGGGTTCTAATTTGAGGTTTATGAAATTTTCTAGCATATGGGGCTCTAAGATGGTGCTTAGTGCAAACATTTGCCCAAAGAAATTAAGAATAGACTTAAAATTTGTAAAAACTATTTATGGACCTTCCCATCAAAGAGCCCCCTTCTAGAGTTGTTTGATGCCTAAGTGAGTTATGAAGGAAGGAGATCTCATAGTAAAGGGGGATATGAATTTTTCATTTGGTGCACCAAAATTTTGGAGTCATCAAGCTCTTCGAGACCGACTAGTATGACTTTTTATCAAGAAATTTGTTGGTAGTCATCTCATTCATGTGAATCTCATCAATATTAAACCCTCTTGGAGAAAAATGAGAACAAAATATGCGATGGTGGTGAAGAGTCTAATTAGATTTCTTTTGGTGCGAAATTTTGTTGCAAATCTTCATTTGCTTCATAAATGCATTGGTATAGGAACATATTCTAATCATTATTCGGTCATGTTAGAATTAAAAGGAGGTAATCAAAAACCTAGAAGTCCTTTAAAATTTAATCCATATTGGCTAAATGAAAAAGCTATGTACAGTTGGTCAAGGATACTAGGTCGTTGTTCGCCTTGGATTTAGGGGGTTTCCATTTCTCAACAATTTGCATATAACATAAAAAACGTTAAGTAGGTTTCCATCCAATGGGTAGTTTAGAAGAAGGCCATAAATGAGGTGGATCTTAAATTGAATGAATATGAATTGGAAAGAATTGAATCACCTAAGGATGGATTGTATGATTCTCTGGATAAGAAAAGAAGGATCATGTAATCAAAAGTCTCAAAGAGAAAGCTTTTAGCTAAGAAGGAAGAGCAATGAAGGCTAAGCGGTCACACGATTTAGCGAAAAAACGGGGAATAAAACTAAAAAATATTACATAGCTATGCCAAAGGTTGGAAAAATGTTAATATGATTTGGGAAATTCCAAAGCCCGATGAAAGAAAAGAAAAAACTTTTCAAGAAGTTGCATCCTTGGCAAAGGTGTTTTTCCAAAAATTGTTCAAGGTCATGGAGGAGGCATCCATTTCTAAAATAGTTTGGATAGCCAATTTTTTTTTTTTCGTGGATGAGGATAATCAAAATTTGATGGAGCCTATAACAAAATTTGAATTGGAGGTGGTTCTCAAAGGAATGCAAAAGGATAAAATCCTAGGAATGGATGAATGGAATATTGAATTCTATCTTGGAACTTTTGAATCGATTCAGAACGAACTTCTACAGATTATTGAGGATTCTTATTAAAATGAGAGAATTTATGACCCTTCCAATTCAAAATTTATAGCTCTCATTCTAAAGGTAGATTATCCTCAATAATTTATTGATTACATGCTTATTTATTGGAGAAATTTTATTTATAAGATCATTTCCAATATCATAGCTATATTTCTTCAACCTGTATTGTCTAAGAATGTATCTAAATAATTTTTTGTTTTTCAAGGGTCGTCAGATTCACACAGCTATTGAGGTGGTGCAAGAAGGTTTGAACAACATAAAAGTATTGAAGTTAAAAGGTATTAGTTCTAAAATTGAATTCTTAGAGGCTTAAGATACAGTCCTTTAGATTTATACACATGATTCTTACACACTTCCAGTTTGATGTTCGTTTTATTAACTGGGTTATTGGTTGACATATTATTAATGCTTCCTTTGAAATTTTCATTAATGGATCACCATCCCATTTTTTCCATTCCTAAAAAGGACTAAGGTAGGTATTCCCTCTATCTCCACTCCTATTTATGTTGGTAACTGAAGGGATGTGCTTATTGTTATTTCTAGCAAAACGTTGAGGTGATCTGTAGCGCATTGAAGTGTCAGTAAATCTCTTCATCATTCATTATATTTTGTGGATGTTATCTTAATTTTATCCAATGCATTGTGATATTAATTGGAATATATAAAGGTACCCCTTTCTCTATTTCATATATTAATGTGAATGAAGATCTATGTTCTGAAATCCAGCCTACCATGGAGAGGTGAGGAGACTACATACTTTCTTACCTTTTGCATTAAAAATACTCTGGGATAGGATCAAATATTTGTGTCTCCATTTACATCCCAACTCATAAAAAAATCATGGCGCAAGGGAGTTATTAGCCAAATTATAGAAAATGATTAAGAATTAGAGTTTCAAATGACTCTCAGGAGCTGGAAGGTTAGTATTGATCAAATTAGTCCTTGAATACATCCCTATTTATCGGATGGCTCTCACATGGGTTCCAAAAGGAATTTTAACACCCATAAAGAAGCATTGTGGGAGGATTCTCTTGGATAGGTCTAAAGATGAAGTTGATTTTCCATGGGTGGTTTTGGAGAAGATTTCATTGTCTAAGTCATGGGGAGGTTCGGGCCTTAAGGATCTCACTATTTTTTGCAAAATATATTTTGGACAAGGTCAACTACAGACTTTGCTCAAGAGAGTGTCTTTTGACATTGGTGACTTCTAGGAAATAAAGTTTCCCCTCTCTTAATGAATGGATCAGAGGGATGAATAAAAGGGCATCAAATTCTACATTTATTTGGAAAGTTTCCATTGCATCATTCAATGTTATCATAAACAATGATACAAACTTATAAATGAATGCAACATAATACAAATATAAGCATATGCAGAAGGAATAACACTTCATTTCATTAATAACAAGGAAATTATGGAAATAAACTAGCTCAGGCGATGGTATCTTATCTCTGAGAAGTGATCTGGTGGCCACATGCCTCTCAACTATGTTACAATGAGGCTCAAGGGATTTTTTATTATTGGACTACAAGAGAAAAGCATAAAGAACCAAAACGCTAAGAGATGGAACAATAAGAGTTTTTGGGCCCCATTGGGGTTAGTTGGGTTTCCAACTTCCTGCGGTTGTAACTTGGTCATATTATCTCTTTTTGCTATGTACGATACCTTGTTGGAAAGATCTCTCTGCTTCGAGTACTATAGAAGTTTCCATATGCCCTCGACTATGGCCATGGGCCTATTTCCAACATAAAATAACATCGTTTAGGGGGTCAGCAATACTCTAGAAGTTGAGGACTCGAAAAACTGCTAAAAATAGTAAATGTTGCTATAAATAAGGAAACTGATGAAACTAAATGGAGGTCTAGGCAGAATAGGCAGGTGACCACCAATATCCACCTAGATTAATTCTCAGTCCTTAGTAAGCAATGTTCCCCATTGTAGGCAAAGCCTCCATGAGTTGAGGAAATGTTTGTTGAACCTCGTTCCTGTTGAACCACTTTGCCTAGTCAAGGAGTTCGTTTGCTTTAACAACTCGATATAGATGGATCATCTGTTGGCAAGTGGTCTTGATCTACGTGTCCATGATTCAATCAGTTGTGGCATGTTCCATGCAATATGGGTTTAACTTAGTTGGTGTGAGTTGCTATGCAATGTAAGATGTGCCCATTAACGATGGAAAGTATGTCTAAAGGCTGTTCACATTGAACACTGGGTGAAAGTGAAGAAATGGCGGCATGATTAGCTCAAAGGCATTGCCTTCGTGATTGTGTATGGCCCTAGAAGGTTCCTATACTACTAATGTAGCCCCTTATTATTATCAGGGAAGCCCACTTATTATATTGTTGTGCCCATGTAGTCCCCAGATTGTTATTATTGTGCCCCATAGAAGCCCGCTATTGTTATTGTTGTGCCTTTAAAATATTATTCTTATGTAGGCTATGATTATATTGTGACCCCTTAGACTCCTATATATAGAACGAAGGTCTTGCGATTTGTATCATCCAAGAATTGTTCATTTGTGTAATGTGAAGGAGGTTTCCCCCTCGAAGAGGCTAATTTTGAAGTCGTTGATCTATCTCTTATTTTATTTTGTGAGCTAGTTGCACAAGATTTGAAATCAAATATTTGGATTATAGGGTTTCACTCTCTGAAATAGGTCCTCATGGAATTTTCTCTATAACGTTTTCTTCTACGAACTTTCAGAAGCTGAAATTAAAATCTAATAAAGTGGAAATTTGGATGAAATTCGTGTCCAAATTTTAGATCTTGGCTAGCTATATTCTCCAAGATATTAGCTGAGGAGGTTAGGATTTTTGCAGACTCTCGAATTCCATATCAAATAGGTGACCATGGGAAAATTGCCATAACTTTCTCTCAGAGCATCATATTCAAATTTCATAAAAAGTGGAAAAAATAGGACGAACTTTAATTTGTTGGGTATTTTTTTTTGGGCCGAAGGTGGAAACAATGACATGTGGCACTTCATACAATGTTTCTCTACTAAACTAGTATATAATCCTGTCATCGTAGGAGATTTGGGGTAATGTTTCTTGGAGAATCCTATCCCAATAAGAATTGTGGGGTTTGAAATAACACTAGAGATCTACCAAATAATGAAATTTCATACCCTGGAGATCCAAAATTACATATTTACAACAGATTCGATATCGAGCTCCTACCAAGCAAAAAGCTAAGGTGTGTAGTTTTTAAAATTGCGTAAATTTTGTTCCCAAAAATAGTTTTAAGTGATTCAAATAGAATATTTAAATATAATTATCATCTGTTGATGCCCGAAAGGAAGAAAATGGAAACACTTAGTAAGAAACCCAAAATATCTACCATGACACATGAAGAAGAGGAAGAAATGCAACATGATCTATCAAATTTACGAGACCAAGTGCAACAAATTTCGTTGTCACAAAAAGTAATGAAAAATGAATTGGAGGCCATAATGAATGTTAAGATATATGGTAGAAAAATGGAAATGGCAGTTTTGAATGATGGTTTAAAAGAAGACATGGAAGTAATGATGAATTCCAAGATAGAGGGGTTGAATTAAGGATTGGCAAAGTTTCCACAAGGAAGGTGTCGCAGTGGTGACAAGGTAATCTATGAAAATCATGAAAAGAACGAAAGGAATATCAATTAAGATTTTGGAGACTCTAATATGGGGTCTAAGAGCAACCACATTCCAAACATAGATACGAGGAAGTTTGATGGCAAGAATCCAATAACTTGGATACCAAAGATGGAGCAATATTTTGATCTACATGATGTGCAACCAACACAAAAAGTACGTATTGCATCTTTATATTTAGAACTAAATCAAAACCAGAAAATTCAGGTTGGCATGAAAAATGGAAATAAAAATTATGGCAACAAGGAATCCTACCAGTAACCTCTATAAATATGGAAGTGTTACTGACACCACAACAATTAGAATAAAAAATACAAAAAGAGATTTGTTACAATTGTGATAGAAAATACACTAAAGGTCATAAGTGTGTTGAGAAGAAATTAATCTACATAGATTTTGAAGAGGAGGAAGAAAAGGATCAAGATCGTCAAAATAGGAGGATATATACTAGGAAGAAACCTTAGAGAAAGAATAAATGAATCCAACCATACCTTGTAATGCATTGGAACTTTATGGATATCATCCACCATCCATCACATCATATTTAAGAGAAAATTCTAAGGCTCAAGCGGTGGAATATCACATCAAGCATCAGGCATCAACAACAAGCTCTCCAAATCTTAAAGGATAACCTTACTTTGACGCAGAACCCAATGAAATAAACAAATGTCCCTCATGCAAGCTATGAAGGATAATAAATTATCACCAAAGTACTATGGTCCTTACATGGTGTTGCAAAATATTGGCACTATGATGTACCAAAAGGTTCTAGATAATGACTGATACTTGAGTGGCACTGATGGACCACCATACAAATGAATTTTTGGTTTAGCTACAAACAAAGAAGTTGTTGCAGCTTTAGTCAAATCACTGATGATAACAGACATAGGTTGGGATATCGTTGTTGACCAAGTCATGGTTAGACTTCTGAAAGGAAGTTTGAATTCCTAGAGGAATGCTCTGATACCAATGTAACGAAAAAAGTTCATACTCTTAGGAATTAAATACTCCAAAAGACTTGGAATATGAATATCTCCATTGAAGATGTAAGAATATATATATATATATTAAAATGTATGAAGGAGAATGATGTTACAAATAAGAGTGAGGGCCTACTTATATGCCATATGAAGTTGTCACTTTATGAAAGGCCATGTCCTTAGGGACATACCTCTTCATTAACTAATTACTAATTAATAATTATTTATGATGTGCTATTATTATTTATATTTACATTATTTATATCTATATTTTATTAATAACATTGTCCCCCTCCTCAAAAAAAATTGTCATCAAAGCTCATTGCTAACAATGTGTGTCATCAGTTTCTTTGTCTCGTAAACGATTTGCATATTTTTGGTATTCTTTAAGTTTTGATGCTTGTTGACATAACATGAAAAGATTCTTGGAGTGATAAATAAAATCATCATACTAAGAAGAGATATTTCCATCATAAATAAATATTTTGTAGGATCTTGTGATTACTAGAAACTTGTGATGAGCTACTTTCAGAAGACCATATGGTGCACACTTTAGTATACTTCGGAAGATAAGTTTGTTGTTTATGTTCTGAGTGACATAGATTCGTATATTGATTGATGTATCTATTCTTGTGATTTGGATGTAGATAATTAGTTCTTATTGTTTGACCTTCCTTTAACATATGTGTGGTAATTTCCTTATTTACTTTATGCACTAATGTAACTATAGAAGTCTTCACTTGAAATATTTTATGTTTGAACTGCAATTTATAACTACATCTTGACTTCAGTTGGTTTATCCTCTACTTGAGTATTGATATTAGTTGGATTGGTATTCATTCCCTTATCTTCAACTTGGATTGTTATGACTCAAGACTTCGATACATCCTCTTAAATATGTTGTTCTAACTATATTTTAGCGACTTCTTGTCCCTCTTAAGATTCTTAATTTTTGTTATTGGTTTTTTACTATGGTCTTTAAGCTGAGAAACTTATTCATTTCTATAAGCAATTATTTTGTTGATTTCTCTTTACATATTTTTTAGTAATTTTTTACCTTGTTGAAAAATTAGTTTTGAAATATCTTGTATGTCTTCTGGTCTCACTAAATTTAGTTTTGATGTAACATCTTGTAGTGTTATTTTTTTCTTTTTGTATGAAAATATCAAAAACTTATTTTTTGTATTTAGGATGAAAGAGCCTATTGTTCCCATCCATTGTGAACCCAAAATAATGTCACCTTTATTGTTCCATAGGGTTTGAACAAAGAATGGATATGTACATGTATAATTCCCAATGTTTAACTATAAATTGATTCTATCATTTTTTGTAGTTGTGGAAACTCTCTAATTTTTCGATTATATTTGACTCGGAAATCACTAATTGGTTTGAAATATTAGGTGTTATGTAATACTTATCTTTGGCCAGTGATGTATCAATAGTAACATATTTACGGGCAATGGACTATTTAATTCCAAATAGCATTGAAGGATAATTATGTGAGGTTTCCAAAAATATTTCTTCCCTTATTTCAAAATTAGACTCCATTTTGGTTTGTCATTATTTTTAGGTGAACATTATTTTAATTTCAATGTCAACGATAACAAAATTTGTGCGATGCTAGCCTAGTTTAGATTGGAATGCGAGACCGTGGTTAGTCGTTGTAGGCAATACGTGTGGCTTCATATTCTGGTGTAGCAAACACATGTTTGGCTACATTTTTTTCAATGAATCATTTTGTTATATTATATATATATATATATATATATATATATATATATATATATATATGTATGTATGTATGTATTTATTTGCTTTCTCTTTTTTTTTTTTCTTTTTTTTATGTTTCTTATTTATTTTCTAACTTTTATTTTGGTTCTTTTATTTATTTTTATTTTTTTGGTTTTTGTGTTATGTAATTTTTTTTCCTTATTTTAATTTTTATGACCAAAGGCCTAAGGGAGATATGAACAATCTCGAGAAACTTGTATAGTGAAATTCTCAAACTGGGACAACAACAAAGTTGACAAAGAGTCAACAATCAAATCTCAGATCAGATTGGCTCTGTAGAATAGTTGAGCGGCCAAAGGATCAAACAACTTTGATAACAATGTAGTGAACAAAGTTCATTCTCTTATAAATTAAATACTGGATAAGACTTGGAATATGAAGATCTCCATTGCAGAGGTAATAATATATATATATTAAAATGTATGAATGAGAATGGTGTTACAAATGAGAGTGAGGGCCTGTTTATATACCCTAGCGAGGAGTCCCTTTATGAATGGTCATGTCCTTAGGGACATACCTCTTCATTGGCTAATTACTAATTAATGAATATTTATGATATGTTATTATTATTTATATTTACATTATTTATATCTATATTTTATTCATAATAGTAGAGGGAAGTTTAAAGGTGGATTTAAATGAGTGTGATGTAAAGGATATTTTGTTTGAGTATGAGAGGTAAATATAAGAAAATTTTGGTACAAAGGAGGAAAACATAGTCGTAAGAGTATGCAACCAAAATTTTTAGCGCTAGGAGAATCCTCCTCAGTAATTTGATCTATGCTCAAAATATCGGGTGGAAGTTATTCTTTATCAAGGTTGAAATGTACAAATTGCGGCTGAGATGGAGGTGAAGGAAGAGAGGAACAAGTTCCCAAAGTAACTGATTCATTTATTTATGGTTCCTCAGGTTTTATAACCTTAGGTTCTAAAGTATTTGAATCTACAAGTTCAAGTTCAAGAGCTTCAGTTTGAACTTCTTTCATCTGTCTAGTCTATATGGATGTAATTTTTGGTTGTACACTTATGGGAAGAGATGATTCTGGTTTATTAACCTCATATGTGGTTCTAGAAGGAGTAGCTTCCAAAGAACCATGGTTGGTAGCATACATTTTCTTATTCTTACAATGACCAAGTGTTTCCTCTAGAGGTAGAGGAAGCGATATTTGCATCCTACGTGAACTATGGCAATGTTGAAGGTGTTTTATCATAATGGATTAATAAATTTTATAAATTATAAACATAAATAAGAAAAGAGGTAACTAGGAAAAGGGGTTTACTAATTAACTATATACTGCCTCTAGTATGTGCAAGAATTCTCCCTGAATGTTGTGTTCGGCATATCATAGTAAATAAGGTGGCTGACTCAGCTACCTATGGTAGGATAGCAACCTAATGGGTACTTCCAAAATATACCCAAATGTACATGGAAGTGTAGTCCATAGTAGTGTTTTCTAATGTGTCTTATACGGTAAGAAGTATTTCGATATATCTTTCATATGTGGAGGGCTATGTGATATACCTAAGGGCCTATGGGGAATGGTATGATATACTTAGGTATGTAGAATACTCACTACCCAAAGAATGTAATGCATATAAATAATGAAAAATCATACATTTAACCATGTTGGAACACACCTCCAACGTAGACCGCTATGGATGTTGTTAATGTTCCAAATCCTCCTTAGGTTAATTTAATAAATTCTAAAGTTGATCTTCAATTAAGTTTTTATTTAAAGGCTCATGTTACAAATTCACTTGAACTTCCTATTACACAACTATCATGATGAAAATAACTCTTTCAATGAATAAAAAAAGAGCTTCCTAATGAAATGTTTCAATGTAATATTCCAATGAAATTTCGAAACCCTACATGCAACTATAATATGAATTTTTTATTATTAAATCAATAATCAAGCTAAGTGTTCACAAACCTAATTCACAATAATAAAAAAATCCGAAACAAATTCCAATCAAATGGTAATCAAATCCAAATATAAGTACAATGATTTCCTTATAGAGAAAATCACTAGTTCATAGCTAACACTGGTCATAAACAATCACTAGTTCAAATGTAAGACTGGTCATAGTTAATATCTAATGTTTTATAGCAATGTTAGGGTTCTCGGAGTCGGTATAATGTGTGCCGTAATACGTAGAGTCAATGGCGACGACACAATCCAGCAGCACTGTGTAACGCCACGGACAATAAAAGGCTAGAAGTTTGAGGTTTCCATCGCCCTAGACATTTTGTACAAAATCCTAAAAGGAGATAAATACGTGGAGCCTTTGGTCCTGTTGAGGAAGGATCCACCCCATCTCCTCTTTGAATGAGATCTCCAAGGGCACCCACCTTAGAGCATATAACCAGTGGCTCATGTGAAGCAAAATGAGTTCTTTTACAACGCTTGGGGCTTTTAAAAAACCGTCAATGTCAGGATCTTCATGACATTTTGACAACCATCTCGATCTCTTGCATTTCTATTCCTCGGCCATTGGTTTTCCTGTGGAGTTCAGAGCTTCTCTTCCTTTCTGTGGATTTCTCTCTCTCTCTTCGCTTTTGTTTGAGATGTAAGTATATATCATAGAATATATAAGTAGATGTATGCAGAGTTCATGGGTTCTGCGATACAATTATGAAATCCAAAAGACAAAGTCACTGTTTTTATAACCTTAAAATAGAAAGGTTATGTACCTAGATTATGATTTCACTACCCGTATTGAAAATTACGATTTCCAAAAGAAATACAAAAAGGGGGGCAAATTGGAGTTGTAATGAAATAAAATTAGAAATGTTATAAAAAACACATATTCATCAATTTTTTTAATCAGTAAGCTAACTGCTTATACTAAAACAATTATTTTAAAATAAATTTTCCCTAAACCATTTTTAAGTTATTATACATTTTATTATTATTTTAGCTACATAATGGGTCTATTTATTAAATATCAATTATTAATTTTGTTATTATTTTAGCTACATAATGGGTCCATCTATTATATATCAATTATTAAGTGAGGATACCATTGTTTTCTTTTAAAATATATGTTCATTAAAGAATATAAAATAATAAAATAGTAAAATTCAATAAAACATATAATGTGTTTAAACATTATATATTTTGGAGTGTTTTTTTTTCTAGAAATTGACAATTTTTTTCCCAATTCTTGAACTTTATTGTTTAAAATCAATTTTTTGAGTACATATATGAATTCAATGTTCTGAGAAACCTTTGAGACACTCAGATTGTGGTGATTTCACAACTCAAACTTGTGATTATGACAAATTTATGCCAGATTCTAGCCAAATTAAATTGAAAAATATGCCGATAAACCCTCCAAAACATATAACACATTTATTAAAACTAAAATATTTGTATTTTTCTTCAAAGATTATAGGTTCAAATCCAAATAAAGGTAAAGCATGTACATCTCTATAAATTTTATTAGTCAAATTGTTGTGTAGAGTCTTGAGATGGATTCCAGTGGGTTTTTCTGGTCTAATTTCTCTAAAATCTGGCAGGAATTTATGGAAATCACAACTTTGATGGGTAACCCCTGCACAATTGAAATTCCTTAAATGTTTTTCACGGTGTTGAATCCATATAGTCAAAAAACTAGTTT
>APFE030687928.1:54457-65180 GCA_000404065.3 Pinus taeda
TTTTATTAATAACATTGTCTTCCTCTTAAAAAAAAATGTCATCAAAGCTTATTGCTAACAATGTGTGTCATCAGTTTCTTTGTCTTCTAAACTATTTGCATCTTTTTGGTATTCTTGAGGTTTTGATGTTTGTCGACATAACACAAAAAGATTGCTGGAGTGATACATAAAATCATCAAACTAAGAAGAGATATTTCCATCGTAAATCAATATTTTGTAGGATCTTGTGATGAACTATTTTCACAAGACCATATGGTGCACACTTTAGTATACTTCGGAACATAAGTTTGTTGTTTATGTTCTGAGTGACATAGATTCTTAGATTGATTGAGGTATTTATTCCTGTGATTTGGATGTAGATAAGCAATTCTTCTTGTTTGACCTTCCTTTAACATATGTGTGGTAATTTCCTTATTTACTTTACGCACTAATTAATTATAGAAGTCTTCACTTGAAATATTTAATGTTTGAACTGCAATTTCTAAGTACATCTTGACTTCAGTTGGTTTATCCTCTACTTGAGTATTAATATTAGTTGGATTGGTATTCATTCCCTTACCTTCAACTTGGATTGTTACGACTCAAGACTTCGATACATCCTCTTAAGTATGTTGTTCTAACCTATCTTTTAGCAACTTCTTGTCCTTCTTAAGATTCTTAATTTTTGTTATTGGTTTTTCACTATGGTCTTTAAGCTGAGAAACTTATTCATTTCTATTAGGAATTATTTTGTTGATTTCTCTTTACATATTTTATAGTAATTTTTTACCTTGTTGAAAAATTAGTTTTGAAATACCTTGTATGTCTTCTGGTGTCGCTGAATTTAGTTTCGATGTAACATCTTGTAATGTTATTTTTTTATTTTTGTATGAAAATATCAAAAAATATTTTTTTGTATTTAGGATGAAAGATCCTACTCGTCCCATCCATTGTAAACCCAAAATAATGTCACATTTACTGTTCCATAGGGTTTGAACAAAGAATGGATATGTAAATGCATAATTCGCAATGTGTAACTATAAATTGATTCTATCATTTTTTGTTGTTGTGGGAACTCTCTAATTTTTTTATTATATTTGACTCGAGAATCAGTAATTGATTTGAAATTTTAGGTTTTATGTAATACCTATCTTTAGCTAGTGATGTATCAATAGTAACATATTTTTGGGCAATGGACTATTTAATTCTAAATAGCATTGAAGGATAATTATGTGAGGTTTCCAAAAATATCTCTTCCCTTATTTTAAAATTGGACTCCATTTTTGTTTGTCATTATTTTTAGGTGAAAATTATTTTAATGTCAATGTCAATGTTAAATGATCCTTTGAAATATATATATATATATTATATATTTATATATATATATATATATATAATAATTATTTTTATAGTTCAATTTTTTTTTTATATCTTAAGCACCCTATAATCTACCTTACCATGTAAGCTTTGGAGAATTCTCTCTCTCTCTCTATTATATATATAATATATATAATTTATTTATTTATTGTTTTCTCTTTTTTTTTTTTTTCTTTTCTTATGTTTCTTATTTATTTTCTAACTTTTCTTTTGGTTCTTTTATTTATCTTTATTTTCTTGGTTTTTGTGTTATGTAATTTCTTTTTCCTTCTTTTAATTTTTATGACCAGAGGCCTAAGGGAGATATGAACAATCTCGAGAAACTTGTATAGCAAAATTCTCAAATCGTGACAACAACAAAGTTGACAAAGAGTCAGCAACCAAAGCTCAGATCAGATTGGCTCTGTACAACAGTTGAGTGGCCAAAGGATCGAACAACTTTGATAACAATGTAGTGAACAAAGTTCTTCTCTTAGAAATTAAATACTGGATAAGACTTGGAATATGAAGGTCTCCATTTCAGAGGTAATAATATATATATTAAAATGTATAAATGAGAATGGTGTTACAAATGAGAGTGAGGGTCTGTTTATATACAATAGGCAGGTGTCCCTTTATGAATGGTCACGTCCTTAAGGACATACCTCTTCATTGGCTAATTACTAATTAATGAATATGTATGATGCATTATTATTATTTATTTACATTATTTATATCTATATTTTATTCATAATAGTCGAGGGAAGTTTAAAGGTGGATTTAAATGATGAGTGTGATGTAAAGCAGATTTTGTTTGAGTATGAGAGGTAAATATAGGAAAATTTTGGTACAAAGGAGGAAAACATTGTCATAAAAGTATGCAAACAAGATTTTTAGGGCTAGGATAATCCGCATCACTAAATTGATCTATGCTCAAAATACCGGGTGGAAGTTATTCTCTATCAAGGCAGAAATGTACAAATTGCGGCTGAGATGGAGGCGAAGGAAGAGAGGAACAAGTTCCCAAAGTAACTAATTCATTTATTTGTGGTTCCTCACGTTTTATAACCTCAGGTTCTAAAGTCTTTGAATGTACAAGTTCAAGTTCAATGACTTCAAGTTCAAGAGCTTTAGTTTGAAGTGCTTTAGTCTATCTAGTCTACATGGATGTAATTTTTGGTTCGACACTTATGGGAAGTGATGATTCTGGTTTATTAGCCTCATATGTGGTTCTAGAAGGAGTAGCTTCCAAAGAACCATGGTTGGTAGCTTACATTTTCTTATTCTTACAATGACCAAGTGTTTCCTCTAGAGGTAGAGGAGGTGATATTTGCATCCTACGTGAACTATGGCATTGTTCAAGCTGTTTTATCATAATTGATTAATCAATTTTATAAATTATAAACATAAATAAGAAAATAGGTAACTAGGAGAGGAGGTTTACTAAGTAACTATATACTGTAATATACTGCCTCTAGTACGTGTAAGAATTTTCCCAATGTTGTGTTCGGTGTATCATAGTAAATAAGGTGGCTAACTCAGCTACCTATGGTAGGATAGCAACCTAATGGGGACTTCCAAAATATACCCAAATGTACATGGAAGTGTAGTCCATAGTAGTGTTTTCTAATGTGTCTTGTACGGTAAGAAGTATTTCGATATGTTTACTCTCTAATCTTAATCATTCACACACTATTTTCTAATGAGGTTTCCTATAGTTACCACAACATTTATCTTCATATAAATATATCTCCATATTTTGTTTTAAAAAAAAAGAAGAAAAAACCATGGAATTAAGTTTTAATGCGAAATCACCAAATCTTTGACAAATACAAAGTCCATATTTTTTTAATGGATTAAAAAAAGGAATTAAATCTGTTATAAGTAACAACAATATAGAGGACCTTTAACATAACTTTACAATCAAAACTATCAGCTTGCACATCCATACTATCTAAAAACTTCTTATTAAAATGTAGGATTGAGGATGCTTTCATGTTTAATGGGGACACTTATGGACTTGGAAGTCTCCTTTGTAGATTTCATAGCTTGTCATAGTTATTTTGAGCCCTTTTGATACACTAAGAGCCCCCTCTTTCAACATTTCTCTCAAAGGAGATATTTGGGGTTTGAACCTTTGTTTTAGGAAAAAGGAGAATTTGGGGATTAAAATATTTTGTTTTAGGTTGGAGATATTATGCTCTATACCATCCCTTGTTGAATGAATGGAGATTTATTCAAGTCACATGATATTCAAATCATCGAGGTTGAAAGCCTTATCCTTAGATCTTAGTCATATAGTAAATGGGAGTTGTGACCAAGAGCCTAGCGAGAGAGACAATAAGGTGTTATATTTTTGCCTTATTTGGCATATTGGGAGAAATCGATGGAGGCTATTGTCATTTATCCTTGATGTAAGAAAAACCCATACTTAAGTTTGTTAACAAGAAGCTCAGGAACCATTAAGTTACAAGTCATTCATTAGGAGATGAGAGGTGAAATTTTTGGTGATCATCACATGAATGATGACATGCATCATTGAAACTAAACTCACATTGCCCATAAGTTAATGGAGAAAAATGGTTTAAGTGTCAAGTGATGGATATTTTGTTTTCATGGATTAGAGTATCCGGTGATTGGATGTTGGTCGATATTGAACCCTTGTAAACTCCTTGTACCAATGAGAATCAACATGTTTGTTAGCTCATGGGAATATTCCCATGAGTTATAGTCCATTAATGAGAAATCGGGTGTTGGGTTACTGTGATACTAGGATTTTCCTATCGAGTTGAGCTCCCAATACTAGCAGAACCTAAAACATCATCTATCATTGAAAAAAATTACTTTGTCATTATCCGAAAGTAAAATACTAATAGAATAATTACCCACTAATCTTTTAAAAGATTTAAAATAATTACCCACTAACTAACTAATAGAATAATAAAATAAACCTAAATTATATTACAGAAATAATTTAGGACATCTTCTTCCACCATTCAACATTACTTCAATACTTGTATTTTATATCTACTATGTACCATTTAAATTGTGAAAGAATAATGTGATATGCAAAACTCTGCTAACCCATAGTTACCATTTCCTTGATCCGATAAATTTTTTTCATGCTCATTTTATTTATCCTAGATTATTATAATTATATTTAAAAACCTTTTTACAAAAATTGTTTCATGAGAAGCATATTACTATACATTTGGTCAACCTAGCTTAGCTTAGCTTGCTTTCATATTTTACTAAATAGATATCAACAACTAAGAATAGTGTTTCAAAAATAAATGGAAAAATAATTTATAAAATGGAATATTTTCGAAAAATGACGCAAATCATAATACAAAATTATTAAAATACATAAAATATAAGATAAACATTCATTTATAAAATAATTATATTTAGAAAATATCTCCGTCTCCTGAGATTAATATATTTTGTCAATATTGCTAAACTTTTTAAAAGAGGATATAATTCTTAACTTTAAAACAAAAGCTACGCATAATAAGCCCAATATAAATGAAAGCAGAATAGAATGACTCTTACATTTAAAATGACATTAAATGTTGACGACATTACATACATCGGAGATAATAACGAGATAGAGGATGCAAATAACGGACAGAAAATAAAATAATGTTGACGGTTGTCTAGGTGACCGGTATGACTTGCATAATTTTTTTAAAGCTGATGACGATAATGAGCCACGCAAAATAATTATCGTGGGGCAAAATAGCTTGGATTTGACCACGATGATGAGCAATGACAAATAACTCGGAGATGACAGAGCCACGCCACTATATGGATCAAGGCCACAAAAAGCAATCCATATTCTTACCATTAGCTATACAGAAGAAAAATATTGAAAAAGATTAAAGAAATTAAAAAAAAAAAAAAAAACAGATCACGAAATAATAGAAAATATTATATTTGGGAGAAATTAAGAAATGAGAATACCTTCAAATGTGGCGGCTGGTTGCCCGTTTGTGCCTTCTGTTGAAGCATTTGAAGCGAGATTTCGTTCTTTGGATACAATAGATCACTGTAGTCCAACAACATCTTGTTCAGTGGAATCGCCTCGCTAAGTTGCTGGAAGCACTCGTCATCATCCGCTATATGATAGTCGGTATAATGTGTGCGCTAATACGTAAAGTCAATGGCGACGACACAATCCATTTCTTGCATGCCTTCTACCCCTCTCACTTGCCCACTAGACCTACCTTACTCTATTTTCTCCACTACACCTCCCTCGGTTACTGGTCTAGCCACCATATCATCCCTAGAGCCCTCCACTTCATCTTGTCTTTTACATCCATAAAATGTTCATTCGTGGGTATCTCTTCCACTTAAACCTTATGAAATTGACCACATTCCCCCTCCTAAAGCGACCGAGACCCCTCGGGAACGTTCATCCATGATTTCGAGAGCTATTTTCCTTTGGTGTAGATGTGGCCCTGGGCAAACAACCCATCATTCACAGGATTTTTAGAACAAATAACACCCTTCGCCAATATCCTCCATGAAGTGGTTGTCCTTCAATTGTAGAGGGTTGGCTAGCCGTGCTAAAAAACTAGCCCTCAAGAGACTTATGGATTCAAAGTCCATTGACATCATCTTTTTAAAATAAACCCTAGGGAAGGTTGAGCACATCATTCAGATTCTGCATTCGATGAAGACTGGATGGCGTTTTCATGCCCTTCATGTCAATGGTCGATTTTGGGGTATAGATCTTGGTACTCTATCAATCTAATCACAACCTCGAGGGGGGATGGATTCATTGGCATGGATATATACTCTTCAGAGATGGGAAGGAACTTCCTAATCATTAATGTCTATGCACCCTATCTTAACAGGGTCAATTTTTGGAATTGTTTAATGCATCTTTCCCTTACTAATTCCAATAATATTATCTTGGAAGGAGATCTCAACTTCACGATTAGTCATGCGGAATCCTAGGGCCATAATGCTCAGTTGGATCCCCTATCTAACTATATGGAACATATTGTGGAGCTACATCATATGATTGATATTCCCATGAATAAAAAGTACTCGATATGGGATAATAGAATGATTGGCAATGTTGCACTACATCGAAGATTGGACCATTTTCTCATCAACGACGAATCTCTTGTCACCCTAACAAATTACAGTCAATGGGTTAGATTTGGGGGTATCTATGACCATTCTCCCATCCATCTCGAATTAACATTAACAAGCCCCTTTCATAAACCCAGAGCACCATTAAAATTCAACTCACCATGGATGATGGATCCTGATTATAATATATTGGTCACTCATTACTGGAGAGCTCACCCACCCTCCCAGGCGCAGACTTTGGCAGAATGTTTTTGCTAAAACCTAATTGAACTTAAAAGCCTCTCTATACAATGGGAGAAAACAAAACATTCTTGGGATGATCTCACACTATCCTCTATTGAGAATTAGCTTCCTGATTATCTCGATGAGTAGGGGTGGGGTTTCATCTCAGTAGAAGCTAAATCTACGCTCACCGATATTGAGGCAGAGGAGACCTAGAGACTTAGAAGCAAAGCCATCTGGCTGAACGCAAGGGATGACAATAATGAATTCTTCCATTATTATTTCCGAAGGGAGACGGGCCTGTAATACTATTTAGAATATGCCTAATGAACATGGATAGTTTGTACATACCTTCCACCTGCTGGTTCATGAGGGAATCTCTCACTTCCAACAGGCTTTCAAGGCACCTCCTGGGATGCTACTTGCCAAAATTATCTACATTGCAAGACACTTCCCTTGGTCTGTCCACCATAATGCATTAGAAGACCTCACTAAGCCAATATCTATTGGGGAACTCAGAAGTAGAAGTACTCTTAAATCGTTTGAAAATGATAAAAGTCTCAGACCAGATGGATGATCAGTAGAATTCTATCTAGCCTTTTTTGAGATTATGGGTATGGACCTTCTCAAGGTTGTGGAGGAATGTTGACTTTGGGGTAGCATGCATCAGCCAATCAAATCCACCTTCATTACCCTTATACACAAGGTTGATTCTCCTCAATCTTTCAATGCCTTCTGACCCATCTCCCTCTGCAACTTTTTATACAAGATTATAGCAAAAATCATTGTGAACCCTATCAAGCCTAATGTCTCTGCCAATATCTCATATGAACAATTTTCCTTCCGACAAAACCCACAAATTCATGAAGCCATTGGTACTGCTCAGGAAGGAATCCAATCCATAAATTGAAGCATCTAAAAGGAGCCATTCTCAAAATTGACCTCTCTAAGTCCTTTCACTGGGTGAGCTAGCTCTATCTAAGAATGCTTCTCACTCATCTAGGTTTCCCTATCACCTTCATTCAATGGATGATGTGATATATTTACTTTGTCTCTTTCCATGTTCTTATTAATGGGTCTGCCTCCAATTTTTTCCATGCTGAGAGGGGACTCACACAAAGATGCCCACTCTCTCCTTTAATATTTTTGCATGTTATTGAAGGCCTAAGAACATTGGTTTTGCACAAAATAAGAGAAGGATGTCTACATGGACTTCAGACCATTGATAAGTGTACAATATCTCATCTTCTATTCATAGATGATGTGCTTATCTTCTTGAGCGGTGGTATCCAGGACTTCACTACTTCATGTGATATCATGTTACCATTTACTGCTACCATTGGGAGGAAAATAAATAGGCCAAAGTCTACCATTACTTTCTAGGCATGCTCTCTACAGGAAACCAGATTTGCATATCTCAAGTTTACTTTTCAAAGTCACCAATTGGAAGATGGACTTAAATACCTAGGGTTCCACATTAAATCCCATGGACCGTACAAAATAACAAAGTTGATTTACGAGGTGTCTAAGGTGGATAAAATTCTTTTAAATTAGAATCATCATTTATTTTCTAGAGCAGGGAGGTTGGTTCTTATTAAATCTATATTGGAAGCCACTCTAGTTTACTAGATGTCATTAGCAAGGATGGACATCACCCAAGAAATGTGGGGGATGGGATCTCAAAGATATTCCAAACTTCACACATTCTCTAGCTGCCAAATTGGGATGTCTCTTACTTAATTCGAGAAGTGTCTAGCCTAGTGTGATACTAAATAAATGCATTTGTCCTCTTCACATTATGGAATGGATTTGACTTCCTTCGTGGCACAGGCATGGTATTCAATTACCTAGAGGGTTATATTACACACTCTTCCTACCATAAAAAATGGCCTCACTTTGAGCATTAAACTTTGAACATCAGTTCGCATTAGCATAAATCCATGGACTAGCTTTGGAAATATGTTGTGCCTCCCACGGACCCTTATTAAATTCCTAAATGACAGGGGCATAACCAAAATAGCACAAATTGTGTATCTGGATAACTCCACTATTTTCATGCTTGGAAATCAACCGCCACACTTGATATCCATGACCAATGGCTACAAGAATGGTAGGGTCACATCAATTCATTGTGAGAATCACATGTTCACATATCAAATGATGAAGATGAGCTCATGTTGACACTTGCAGCACATGGAGTATACTCCACCAAGGAAGGATACCCATCACTTATGTTGCGCACAAATCACCTGTTCTCGAGGGCTGGTGGAGATCTCTTTGGAAACTTAAGGTGCCCTCATGAACTTTCCTCTTCATGTGGAATGTTATTATGAATAAAACACCCACTAGCATAAAATTGATGAAGTGATCCCACTTTGGTCCTACCTGGTGTGTCATCTGCCAAAATGTTGAGGAACTGAATATGAATCTCTTCATGTGGAATTTTATTATGAATAAAACACCCACTGGCATAAAATTGATGAAGTGATCCCACTTTGGTCCGACCTGGTGTGTCATCTGCCAAAATGTTGAGGAATAGAATATGAATCTCTTCATGTTCTACAGAACAATTCAACACATATGGAAACAAGTCCTCTCGTCTCTATCTATCACACAACAATGGGATCGACAGTAATATGATGGATGCATGGAACAATTGGTGGGTGGCTTCCACTAATATGAGAAAAGGCAATGTCCCATTGATTATTTGTTGGCATACTTGGTTAAGTCATAATTGTATCATCTTCAATAACATGCAACATCATCAATAAGTTTAATGAGGTGCAGGATGATGACCAAGCTTCTCTTCTTTGTACTATAACACCTGAAGCTATCAACCATAATCAACCTTGGGCCTATTTTGATGAATCTACTCAAGACTAGGAATATCACAGGGTGGCATATTACTTCACTTATCAGTCAGCCATTTGTACTCACATGGGGTTGGGTACTGGCACAAACAACTTCACAAAACTCATATTGCTCAGAGACTTATTATATTTTTCCTTTGCATAAGACTATAGACAAATTCAAATTTTATGGGATTCCAAAATCATTATAAATTGGTACAATTGCACATTTGCATGTCATGTGCATTCTCTTAGAAACATTTCACATGATTCCTTTCAATTAAAATCTCATTTTGAAGGCATTGGGAATTATGAAATCTTTTCAACTAAAAAATGAAATACATCTAGAGTTATTATATTCTAAAAATAAAAAGTTTATTATGCAAAGAGGTGCTCCTGCTGTGGAAGAGATGTTGCAACGTCCTTCCTATAAATATTTTTGACTCAGTCAAATGATATGAAACTAAAAATAAAATTAAAATAATAAAATAATAGAAAATTAATAATTTAAAATAAATTGAGGTATTAAAAGAAGTAAATAGGTTTTGTTACAATACCATGGATTAATACCATAGGCAAATAATATGGATTATCAATACCATGGGCCCAAACAACTGTAATTCATTTGAATTCAAACGTAACATTCTAAAAACATGAAGAAATCAAAATACTACATGTATTTTATTGATATACACCAATACCATGCATTAATACCATGGGCCAATACCATGTAACGAAACAAGCAAAAATAATTGTACACCAATACCATAAATTAATACCATGGTGAATATCATGTGCCCAAACAAGAAAAAAAAATTAAATATATATATATAATATATATATTATATATATATAGTGCAATCAAATATTTTGAGGTGGCAAACCTCTTATAGTAGAGATATTTGATCCCTATTAACACTCGATGGATCCATACTTAAGATGGATCTAGGATGGTATTAAAAAAATACTATAAATGTAGTAGTGTAAATGATTTCACCAAATATTCAACATTATAATTTCTAAGAGAAACAATATAATACATTGGAGTTATAATAAGTTATAAATGGAATAGTTTGTTGGCATTATGGTTCTGGTATGATTATATGTTTCAGATGTTGTACTTGATGGCAACACCCATTCATTTTGATAAAAATAAAGAAGTACGCAGGAGAACAGTTCAGGAGGTGCGTACCCGCAAGCATGCCATGCAGGGA